>APFE030663148.1:182548-233295 GCA_000404065.3 Pinus taeda
TTATGTGGGTGGGGGTAAATGTTAGGAAAAATGTAATATGGGGGGAATATGGGGTTGGGTGGTGATATTAGAGAAAATTCATAATGAGGTTGAGTATGAAGGGATATATTAAGAAAACCTTAATATTAGGAGGCTATGGGGGACGGAAAGATATTAAGGAAAACATATTAAGTTTTCCCTAATATATGCTCCAACCCCGTAAAGCTTTTTCTCTAACATATCCCTTCAACTCTATAGCTTTATTAAGTAAATAATATCTCCCTTAACCTTCACCTAATAAGTTTTCCTTAATATGTGTCTCTCTGACCTGATATTATGTTTTCCCGAACATCTTCCCTTCCCTCAACTTCCCTTCCCTCAACGTGACTCTTATAATTATTATCCACCACCACTTCCAACCTTATTATGAGGGTAATTATTTTCCCTTAATATATTCCCCCCCACATATTTAGCTTTCCCAAATATCTCCCCCCAACCTGAATTAATAAGCTTCCCTTAATAACTCCTCCAACCCTATCCTTCTAATTAATATCTACCCCCACATCCACCCTTATAATAAGTTCTCCCAGATATCTTTTTACCCACACCCTCATTATGCGGGTAATAATTTTTATTTAATTTCTCTCCCCAACCCCACCCTCATTATGAGACAAATAAGTTCTCCTTAATATCTCCTCCCAACCCCACACCGTCATTCATATTAAGTTTTCCTCAATATCTTCCCTCATCCCCACATATTGTGTTTTCCCTAATATCTCCCCCCATCCCCACACCCTCCACCATAATAAGATTTACTTAATATCTCTCTACACACTCACCCTCACCCTCATAATGAATATCTCTCCCCACCTTCACTCTCATTATGAGAGTGATGGTGGAAGAAGATTATGAGAGTGAGGATGGGGGGAGATATTTCAAAAAACTTAATATATCCCAACTTTTAATTCTATGAAATAAGATATGGCAAGAAAAATCACTAGTGAATATACCATGATAGAAATTTATTAGTTTAATTAGTTGATTGGGTTATAAATCTATGTATATATAAGTTTAATTATTTTAGAATTAATTAAATATTATATTGGTAGGAGAACCATTAATTTTGTGTGCATTTTGCCCCATCTTTTTCCTTATTATGAGAGAAAATGTGGGGGTAAGATATTAGGAAAACTAATGAGAGTGGGGATGGGATTAAGGAGAGATAATTAGGAAAAAAATTTCATAGTTTTCCCCAATATCTCCACCACCCACCCTTAGTATGGGATTACAATTATGAACATGAAGAAAACTATTAGTAAAAAATTAATATAATTTTACTTTTAACTTTACGAAATAAAGTACGGTAAATGTAAATCGCTAATAAATATAGTATGCAATATTTTTTTGACAAATTAAATTAGTTGATTGAGTTTTAAAATTATTTTAAAATAATTAATATTATATTAATAAAACCATGAATATTTTTATGAATGTTCATTGAATAAGGATTCTGAATACTAATATGAAATTGAGAGAGTAAGAAAAGAGATACTAAAATAAGCAAACACAATAATTAATCATTTATCATCTTAATAGGGTTTTTATATTTCTTCTTTTGAGTATTTATGAGATTTTCTTCCTTTTTGGAATGCTTATAATAAAATCGTTTATGGAGTTTTTCTATTTCTTCAAGATTTTTTTCCTCTTACTCGAATGTTTATAGTAAAATTTTAAGAGATTTATCATATTTGAACTAGCCATTTTAGATTCCTTTATTGTAAAAAGTTTTGGATTGATAATAATTAAATGTTTGGAAATGTATTGTGATACTTCAAAGCATTTAAAGAAGAATGTGATTGTAAATACTTTATTAACATCAATCAACTCACAAAAGTAAAATATGAAATAAGTAAGATTTAAATTTCAAAAAAGAGAATGAAAAAAGAACATCTAAACTAACCCCAATTATAAGTAAAGATCTACATATATAAATATTTATATCGAGATAAGTTACATATACTTCATTAAGATGATTTACAATTCAATTTCGAAAAAAATAACACTAAGTTAATCCAAATGAAAATTACACTAATTATTTTATTTTTACTTTTTTTTTTTGCTAATATTTTTAATAAAGTTTACCTCTCTTGTGGTCAATATTTGATTCTATATATGAGATTCATACTAGATGTTATTATAAAGTACAAAATTTTATTAGGGGTAGATTTTTTAGTGAATGCTATTTAAGTTGAGACAATATTTAGTTTTGGAATGATCTAAAATATAAAACACTAAAATGTATAGAAAGGATGAAAATATGCCCTTATAAATTACCCAATCACGATTTGAAATTATATGATTTTTTAAAATAATTTTGATATTTTATAATTTTAATAAAATTTACTTTCTTGAAGTTAATATTTGATTTGACATGTGATATTAAGGTTAGATATTAAAATCAAGCATATATCAGTATTTTTTTGGATAATATTTAAGCTAAAATTGCTAGTTTATATATTTACCATACATTGACAAACTTGAAAGAATTGTTTTTTATTTAAAAACAAAATTGAAAACACGTCAAAGGGCGATTTTCAAAAATATCATTTAAAAACAAACTTGAAATAATATGACAACTCAGCTCAGTTTAAACGATCATTGAAAGGTTGTTGCAATGAATGGTAATTAAAGTTTGGGATTAATATTTTAATAGGATTCCGAAGTAAAAAGCTAGAAAATAATCCAAAAAAACCTAACACTCAACTTGTCATTTCAGGAATGGGTTGAGTGATTAAATATTCATTCTTGGTGAATGAATCATGAGAGGAATCCAAGATTGAGAGAAGGTTTTTCACAAGAGGATGAAATTCAAAGGTTGTTTTCCATAGTCCGAAAACTAGAGGGAAAGGCAGTAGGAGATTGAATTGATTACTCATAGACACAATGATTTTTTTTTCCTTAATTTGTTTGTGGGACTTTTGTGTAACATGACAAAAAAAAAATCTATGTTCAATGTACAGGTTAAGCATGGATATTATTTCTTTCCTTCTCCCTCAAACACTATGATGTAAAGTTGTTTTTCTTATGGAGCACTACATAAATGTACTGTACCATGTACTATTGTATGCATCAATATACTGTGTAATGTTGTTGTATGCTTGCAACTTGTTGTGTTGTGTGTGCACAAATCTTTGTGTTATGTGTCTGTCGATTCATGTTAATTGAGAGAGAAAGTTGTGGTAACTTGAAGGGCCAACTTGATCAACAAATATTACACTTTCATAGTGGGTTCGTATTCATGTCGATATAACCAGGCTTTACCGCAATCCTCACATGATCATTAGGCCCTAAGAAATCATGGATGCCTCCAGATCTCTCCACCGAAACCGTGAGGAATTTGTCTATCTCAACCTCTTGGCTTTATCATGCATCCCACCATTACTCTTCGAGGAATTTCTAGGATTATGAGGTCTTCACCCTCTAGGATTTATTGTGTATCCTGCCATTATAAGGTCGAGGGATTCCTAGGCCCAATCAAGGGTATTCACCTCTGAGGTGTATCATGTATAACTCCATTCACCTATCGAGTATTCTTAGGCTCAATCAAGGGTATTCACCTTTGAGCTTTACCGTGTATCCTTCCACTCACTAGTCAAGGATTCTTGGACCCAATTAGCATGTTCAAATCCAGGCTCTACCATGTATCCCATCTTTGGGTTACTAGGCCTTATGAATAATATTTAGACCACCCCACTAAGCTTTGAATCCATCTAGCAATCCAACTCAACCAAAACAATAGAACCCCATCACAACATGGCTATCTGGAAATGTGAAGGCAATGTTAAAGAACACTATCACACTTGGAAGGACCCATCCCAATGGTAGCAAGAGAACCAAAAACACACATGCATTTGCCATGCATGCCAAAACTAGCAAGGAAATCACAGATACAAATAAATACCTACAAGTAATCCTATTGTACTTGCTTGATTATACTCCTCCTTTCTTGATTTTTTTCTTCCTCTTTCCTTATTTGCTCTTCTTTTTCCTTCTTTTCTCCAATTCTAGAGTGTTCCAAGAATGCTCTAAGTTTCTAAGAGTGAGAGAGAGAGAGAATAGAGAGAGAGATATCCAAAATATAACTGACAAAAGGGTACCAACTGATCCTCAGAAGCCATTTTATTAATGAGCCCTCTAATTTCTTCAATTTTCCATTATTTTCATTCATTTTCCTCCTCATATGCAACCTGTAACCTTTTGCCTTGCCTTTCACCTAATTTCCATTATTTTCATAAATAGATTGCCAATTAATTCCTCATGCCTTTGTAAAGCCTTTGCCTTTGCCTTTTCTCATTTCCCTTGGCCATAATAAACCAAATAAACACCCACACTAGGATATTTTGCCCAACATAGCTTGGAATAAGCATCCCATGAACTTGGTTCTTATTTTTCCTTAATTAACTTTATCTATCTGCAATTTTGACTAGGGTTGTTACAAAAATAATTAAATTCTTTATTTGACATCTATGAATTAAAATATTTATCCTTATCAAATTGTAAGTTAGATTTCCATGTTTTTGTTATTGTTGCAAGACATTCTTTGGAAGCCTACATTGTTTCAAAAAGAACCATCTTAGAGCCTCACTTTTAGGAATGTATTCATAATGTTGTCAATGTTCTCTTCCAAAAATACTTTCTTTCAAGACAACCCTTATTTTTTCTTTGATAGATATTCAACCCTCAGACAAAGTGAGCTTCTAGGGGGCAAAAAGAGTCAATATTTACCTTCAAACTGACATTTTTTGAAAATTAATTATAAACAATACATTTAATATAAAAATTACATCAATAATACATTACAAAGAAAGGGATCTATAAATCTATCAATGAAAATATTTGTTAGCTCGACATTGACTCTTACAAGTATCTATTTTATGTAGATAAATATTCAAGGTTGCCAAGGGTATGTAAAAACAATTGTAGTCCATTTGAGAATACACAAGGAGGAGTAAAAATTTTGATTCTATAGTCATTCCTCAAGAGAAATTCTTCCTCTACTATTAAAGTTGACATCTCTAATAAAAAAAAAATGCCTTTTGTTGCCAGTAATAGTATTTGCTTCTCATTATTTCATAGATAAAGAAGACTAACTATTTTCAAAATTAATTTTATAGATAGTTACAATATACATAATTAGATACATAATATATATAATTTAAAAATATTATGTAAATTTTACAAGTATCGTTAGTTTAGTTTTTATTAATTTATTATTATATTTTCTATTTTATACTTACCTTTTTAAAATGAAAAAATATCAATATCTACGTTGTAAAGTGTTCCTTTGGGAATAAATCCCCTCCATGACACTATGTGATTTTGTGAGCCATCAATGTTGTGTTTTATACAATAAAAACATTTTCAGCTTTTGGATCTATGGAAGGTAGTTACATTCATTAATAGGTACTCTACCTTAACTAACTTACTCATCCTTAATTTTTGATTTTTGGTTGTTGCATTCTGATGGAATTCTGGTTGATTATCTTCCCATCGCTCCTATGGTACCCTGTGTGCCCAACCCACACAACCTCGCTAATTCTGTCAACCTTACCTTAAACCCATATGCAACCCCACTATCTTTGGGCCTTCCCTTAAACCCACACATCCTCACTGCTACTCTTGACCTTCTGTAAGTGAGAAAATATATTCTTTCTGCAAGAAAATATAGGTTTGCAACATAGACATTTAAATTAAATGGTCGATGATATATAAAAAGAAATGTAAAAGTGTTGAGCAGGGGCTGCCATTTATAAACCTTGGCATGAATTTTTTATGGAGGCATCAAAATTGTATTGCTACAAAATGAATGTGCTTTCCATGGAATAGGTATTTTTTGTCGTTTTTCATTGGATTTGATAGACTTCCTCTCAAATATATAGTAATAGGTATTTTTATTTTGTTCAATATTTGTTTTAGATACTCTTCAGTGCATTGACAAACTGACTGTTAGATCAAGAATGGTTGCATTGTTTCCAAACCAGCTACAACATCGAATGGTAAATTGGTATCTTAAAAACTTATAATGGGAATCTTAGATTAGATATCATGGGTTGCATTTTCATAGAGTAATGCATCATAATACTAGGCCCTAGAATGGAAACTCCAAACCAAGAGGAATTTATATCCAACATCAACAATATGAGGGCATTAAGAGACATTTTTAATCTTATGGGGGCTCTGAATACTCATGAAATATAAAAGATATGGGTTCATGAAGAATTTTTTTCAATGTTATTAATTCCTTATAACTACTCAGAGGGATTTGTTCTAAGGGTTGACGTAGTCCGAGGAAACAAATGAAGGTGTAGTCAAAAGGAAGGATAAGAAATGAAAACACATACATGAGATGATACTACAATTTCCATCAACAATGTTAATAGAGATTTAAGTGCATAATATGGGGTATTAAAAACACATAATCAACTCACAGCATGGAAATCCAATGGCTATCCTATCCTCAATGAAGGCTTTAGGTATGAAAGAAAGAGAGGTTGAAGTCATTGTCGATACATAGCCAATTCAGCTTCCAGTGATGATATGCCATCAAAAAATGGGAAAAATCAACAATATGGAGCAATGAGAGGGAGAGGAAGGAGGAATTTTTAGAGAAATAATTAGAGTAGAGGTTACTACAATGAGAGGAACCAAAAGATCTTATCCTCATCAAAATTACACTACAAAAGAGGGCATATTTCAATGAAGGAATGTCAATGAGGTATGCATCCTCGGATAGAGCACTACAAATTATGATTTTAGTGGAAAGAGTTCTACAAGTAATGGATTCATTGGTCAACCCAATAATGGAAATCACCCACCCACAAAAACGAAAAAAAATAATTTTTGAAGCAGATGGATTTGAGGGGTGCTAAGAACAAATGAAATCTTAGTACATTAGTCATCCTACCATATTAATCATGTTTATCAACAAGTGATCTCAATTTTCTTCGTGGGAAACCAAATATTTTTTACCATATAAATATAAAATAACTTGTTTAAAACTCAAAAATTGTTAACAACTAAAGCATAATTAAAGTATCTACTACATAATTAAAAAACAAAAACTCTCAGCAAACATTTCAAAATCTAGGAATTAAAAGAGGTACTAGGCATGGTATCCTTAGTAGTGGATGTTTAAGGAGTTGAAGTAGTAGTAAAAGATGAAATGTGGCACTAAAATTTAGCTAGCCAAGTGTCCCTTCTCTAAAGAGAGATCCACTAGTTTATATGGATACGTTTGACATCCCCAAAACTTGCGAATGATTATATCTTTTCGCCTACTTTTCAGTAAGGACCATTCCCAATAGGCTTTTTATTTTTAGTATTTTGATAAGGTTGTTTGGTTTGGAGACTGATTATCTCCTTTATTCAGAGGTATTTCCACATTAGACCCCAGTTTGTAATGTGGCAACAACACTTCCCGTAAATCTACACCGTCACGGGGGATTGGGGGCAATGCCCCCAAAGCTAAAAATAGATGTAAAATTTCCTTGTAAAATTTTGCAATTCCGTAGTCAATCTGGATCATTCATTAGGTAGAGATATGAAAGTAGAAGTTATGTTTAATTTAGGGTTTTTTTCCCCTTGCCATATATGAGGGAATTTTATTGTATCTAGGAAAATTTGTATTCTAAGTGAGAAAGAGAGAGGAGATTGTGTGAGAGCGAAGAGGGAATTACAACATATTTACTGTAGGTTGTCTCTCTTTAGTTTGTTGGATAATATAAAAGGAATGACTCGCTGTTTTGTCCATGGATGTAGCCCAAATTGGGTGAACCACATAAATCTGTGTCTCTCTTGTTTTATGTGATTTATGTGTTTATATTTCTGCAATATATTTTATGTGTTCCATTGCTCTGTGATATAATTATCTAACAACTGGTAGAAGAGCCGAAGGTTTATTTGGATGATAAACTCATAGGAGAGAAGGGTTCTTGGTTCAAGTGGGAGAAATGGCATAAGATGGTAGGTTTAGGGTAAATTAATGATCAAAACTACCAGCTATCGAAGATGCAGATCAAATATTATCTGTATCAGAAAGATTTGTACCTACCATTGAGTGGAAAGACAAAGAAGCTGACGAGTATAACAGACATAGAATGGGATATTCTTGAAAGAAAGGCACTTGGAACAATACGGTTCTACCTAGTGATGTCGATAGCCTTTAATATTTTAAAGGAAATGAAAAGAGAGGTGTTACACTGAAATTTGTCACCATGACTATCTGCAGTTAATATGACTCCATCAATAGTCATATTATCCTCCTTGTCAAGCCTTATACCTCTGCTCTTCATGTCAAAACTTCAAAGAGAGAGAAAGTCACTTGAAAACATGTTTATCTCTGGGTACGCAGGTTCTCTCTACCTTGCCTGCGTTTACGCACTCCAAATACATTAGACCTGCGTAGTAATACGCTCTGTATACTAAAGCTAGGGTGTGTACCCCTGTAAAGGTCAAAAGGCGCAAGTTTCATCTTTAAAAGTTACTTGTGGTCACTTCTAGAGCCTTCTAGAAGAGTTTTCGACGTGTATTGAGCGCCTCCAGATGGTTCATGCACCCCTATGATAGAGGAGCTTATCCCATCAAGAGAGGAGCTACCCCATCCAAAAGAGGGAGTATCCCATTGATGTTGGAACTGAATAACCTCTTCTAGAATACTATAAATACAGGCATTGGGCCAAAGGAGGGGAGGTTGAAAGCTGAACATTCTATAGGGTAAATGCTGCTGGAATTAAGACTTCCATTTGTTGACTTGTGAGGAGAGATCACTATCCTTCCTTGTTGCCATAGTGGGAGTGGGTGAGCTTGTCAAAGTAGAGGAAATCTCTTGCTGGACCCTGGGAGGAGCTTGCACAACACCAAGGCTCAGGTTGTAATGGTTCCTTTGATTATTTAATACAAATAAGTCCATTCTTCTCAATGATTTGTTAATGAATTATTTCATGTATTCCTTGGTCAATATGATAGATATGCTTCATTTTATGATGAATTTTCAGATGCTATGTAATCGTTTGCTTTGTTAGTGTATGCAGGTCTGAAAGTGAAGGAGGAGCTCATCTGGATCAGCAAGGCTGGACTACTACAACAAGCGTGGGACCTAAGGTGAGATCGGAAACATTTGAATTTCGTAGAATGATGTTTATCTAGAGAAGGATAGCTCTTTTTTGGTTTGTTTGTCATTAGAGAGTCTTAGACTCCTAGGAAGGTTGGATTTGTCTGCAAATATAACCCATTCTGTGTGACAGAGCAGAGTTTTCCTATCTTCATGATTATTGATGTAACTGCTCCTTATTTTCATTGATCAGTTAACACCTCTCATAGTTTTATTTAATGTAAAAACATTTGTAAAGGAGGGAGTTCTGAGAGCTGGTGGAGGAAAAAGGACAGAGCTTTATTGTACAGTTTTTTGACAGGGATTTAATGGAAAAATACAGCTCTGACTCCTGAGATTCCTATGGTATGACATTTGACATATGTTTCTTCTACTGTTTCATATGTAATCTCGTAATGTTTTCCTTTCATTTCCTAATCGTTTCTAAATGAATTCTTTTAAGTGAGAAAGGCAGAATCCAATTCATTTTCTCTGTCTTGAGGAAGTTTTCATATTTAATGTTTTCTTCTGTTTGACAAGGATCCATCTTCTATGCCCTTGTCAACCTCTCAAACAATTCACCCACTCCACATTATTTAAAAATTGATGTTAAATTTCTTGCCTATCTTGCCTCAGGAGATAATCTATGTTTTTAATTATATTTCCCTGTTCTATATGTTCTTTGCCCCATGCAGCCCAGAACACCCAATCGTTTATCAAAAACAACCCTTTCTATCAATTTACTAGCCTAAAATCAGTATTCCTTATTGGTCATCTCAGCCCCTTTGAAGACTTTTCTGCCGAGATAGACCTGGAGAGAGCCCTACCCTATCCTCGTAGGGCTAGCTACGAGGCTGAGCTTGGTTTGATGTTGCCTTGAACCTCGCCTTCCTCAGCCTAAGGCAGATTCAAGCGCTAACACATCCCACAGATGATTCCATGTGACATCAAGTAGGAATCATGAAACAAGTAAGAAAACAAGATCCCACATCAAACATAAAATAGGGATATATGCATCATAATGCATCTCATATAAAAAATAAGTACATGGACACATTGCATATACCTCACATATTAGGGCCATTTGAAGGATTTCAAACTGCTAAAGCTGGTCGTACTATCAATCTTGCAGTATCAAAGCTCATGGAATCACTTCTCACACATTGAATGTTGACACTTGCACTCCACTTTGAAATGTGGCCAAAAAATGGAATGATCAAATGGAAAATCTGATTGCACCATCAAATTCATGGCATTTAATAGTGTAAAATCCATTATCAAATTTCTAAATTCTGACAAAGTAAAAATCTGGGGCTCAAGAAATCTTTTAGGTTGCTCCTAGATTCCTCAAAGATTCCTTCCTCTGGGTCATCTAAAGAAGATCTGCTCAGATCAAAATTCTGGCTATGCCATTGGGTTCTTGTCATTGAGAGGTGTAGGATTGACATAAAGTTTTTCCAATTTGGACACTAGAAAAATTTCTCCCTCCTGAGAATTTGGCTCAATCATGGTTCCACCTGCAAAA
Source organism: Pinus taeda (assembly GCA_000404065.3). NCBI lineage: Eukaryota > Viridiplantae > Streptophyta > Pinopsida > Pinales > Pinaceae > Pinus > Pinus taeda. The sequence continues at coordinate 193,201 of APFE030663148.1, forward strand.
ATTAATTAAAAAATGTAGTATTGATTTCCATGCCACGCCTTGGCCTCCATTCCGCTCTGCATAACGTTGTTATGTTCCTCTATTTCATGCATGCCCCTCGTGCAAAATGAAAACAAGAGGTCATAATAAAAGGTGTGGCAGAGATTTCAAAAACCAATCACGTGGTGCATTGGTTGGTCCATATGACTGTATGTTGTTAGGCTCACTTGCAGGTAACGGATTCGAATCCCTTAACCACATTGTTTTTTTGGGTTGTAGTTGGCGGATTTAGTGTTACGGTTTGGGCATATCATAACCGTTTGATTTTGGAGTTAATACGTTGGCATATTAATGTGGGTTGGCAGATGTTTTGTTTGGGTTGGCCATTAAATGGGGCCGTCGCATGGTGGCAGGTCGACCCATGTGGTTGACATGGGTTTTATACCCATCGGCCTCCCATACTACCATTAATATATGTGATATATGGTATGGAATTTGGGGGGGTGTGAGTCGGGTCCACCGGAGGTGGCCTGCCCACCCCTTTATATAGTTTAATGTTGTTATACGTTTGGAGGGTTGGTTGGATGGTTCGGCAGGGTCATGGCTACTAACCCAAAATTTAATTTTTTTTTTTTTTTTTTTTTATATGGTTTGGATGAAATGGGGTTGGCAGGGGTCATGGCCTCCCACCACTTTAAATATTGTTTTTTTGACTTTTTTAGTATAATAATAGAGTTTTCAGTTTTGTCTAATATAGGAGATATTACACAAATTAATGATCCAACAAATTCACCCACTTTCGGGAGCTAGGTTTCATGTCCTGAGGTCATTCAAATTGTAGTACACTTAAACCTGGCCCACAACCTAGCTTTGACCAAAACTTTGATTGGCTCGTTCTCCCTCATACTAGCACGGATTTGAGTATCGTTCACATCGTTGGAATTAGGGCAATGAGCACTTTAATCTGTTGCTGGTTTGGAGAAATATGACCACTTTGAATTTTTCCCCTTTCTTAGTTCTCTGGGACTTCTGCTTGTGTTTGGAGTTGCCTGGATCAGTCCTCCCCACTGAGGAGCTTTTGGTCCCCAAGAAGAATGAAAATAATCTTCCACTTCTTTGTACCTTGCCTGCACTTAAAAATGTCTCATATGTCACCCTTCCATCACCCTCACCTTTGTCCTTCGGAGCCATAAGCAATGAGCCGACACCAGCCACCTCTACAAACCTGTAGTACATTGTTTTGCAAATTACATGCTGATGAACATGTCCAAATAATGACTCAAGAATCCCATACTTGCCACAAGTTTGTAACACATACTCAGTGGCCAAGTTTACATCAAAATGGAAACAATACCCTAGCTATGAAAACAAGGCTAAAATATCATTGTTGCTTCAACAAGTGATGGAAAACACATCATCATTGTAACACATGATTTACGAAACTAAGGCCAAACACTATTGTTCCTTGGACAAGTGATGGAAACAATACATCACTCTCATAGTTTATCATGCAACTCAAAATAAGACCAGACATCATTGTTTCTTAACCGGTGATCGAAACTATCATCACTTTTACATTTTAAAATGCAACAAATGATTTACAAAAGCACAACCATGACAAGGTAACATATCGAGAAACCATTTTTCACTTATCAATGTGAATGGGTCGCCTCCATGTGGTGCATTCATTGGTCGGACAACCATTTTATTTGGCTCATGCATCGACACTTTGTCTTTAAGGTGTTGCTCTGGAAGAAGCCTCCAAAAAGTGGTTCTTTGATGGCCACCTCTGTTGGAATGACTGTAACAGGTCTTCTTCCTCCAGATCTACTTAACATGTTTCTTTACCTATTTTTGAGAGGGTCTTTCATGCCTCCTCCTTTTGGGTGCTGCTATTCTTTTCCAACACATAGAAAGTGGATGGTTATGTAATCCACAAAAGGTACATGTTTTTTGATCCCATGTTTTACGTTCATCATTGGCAGTATGATTATAATTGAAATGAACGTTCAAATATTGAAACTGGTTATACCTTTCTTTTCCATCTCCGGTGTCATTATGGTGATAAGAGCTTGCCTCAACTCTCTCCCTGCAATGTCCACTGCCATGAGATTATGGTGATGTGTTCCCATCATTCTCTTTCCTCGATGATTTCGATGATGCCTTAGAAGAATTTGACACCTTTTAGCATTCTCCTTTGGTGTATCCCAAGCCTGAAAATCGAGGTCTCTGCACAACCTCCAATGGTTGATTTATGCCTTAGTTATTAACACCAAGTTCTTTTTCCTCCTTGTACCTCATCCTAGTAAGGAGCCTCATGTTTGTCCCTATTATTGGGATCTCCAAATATCCAAAAAGAATCATACTATGTGAAGATGAAACTGAAGGGAAATCAACATCTTTTACCTCCCATGTCGATTTGGAAAGAATTGATGACGGCTTCTCATCATCTGTTGTTGGTGGTCTGTTGGCTGTCTTGGTGCATTCCCCAACTTCCTTCTTGACATACCCAAGTCTTGCCTGATGGAGAAATTCTTGTACTTCCATGGGGTTGATAATGCCTTGGCCATTAATGCCCAAGCCTTTTCCTTCATACCCCATTCTCTTCAACAGTTTGGAGTGAAATCATCATCAAGACACATACATGAATTTAGAGAATTAACTTTTACCTCACATGGGTGATAAAATAGCTTTTCCAAAGCCTCATCCTTACCTTATAGTTGTTGTAGCAAACTTTGTTTTTCCTCCTTCTCTTCATGTAGAAGCATCTTCAATTCAATGTTCTCTGTTTGAAGATTCTATTTGTTCTGCTTCAGTTCTTCCAAGGCCTCTTTCGTGGCTCACATCTGAAGCTACAATTGCTCCTTTTCCTTTATCTCTTTTTGTAGAGCTTCATACATTATTTCCACCCTTTGGGAAATTTTGAGCATGGTTTCGTACATCTCTTTTTCATCCTCTCTCACTGCATGTTCAATTGTTCATGCTTGCAATTCACATCCACACAAATACTGGCTCTGATACCAAACTTGATTCAAGTTGACTCAACTCTTGGATTCAACCAAGATATTTTACTTTTGCGATGTTGTTAGGATTGAATTTAAAATTTCATAAGTGAACATATATGCATGTTGTAACAAAAAAGGAACATGACAAGAATCAGCAACATAAAACACAAGACATTGATAATGGAGCTCGACCAGGAGGGACTACGTCTCTGGGACCCGATATCAAGATGGTGTAAGCTGTTGCATTAAGTGTTGTCAATAGTGATGATGTAAATAGGTGGTGATGTCACTATCATACAAGGAAAATTCCCTCATGTAGGAGTGGCTCCACAAGATGTTCCGCTACAGGAACTCCCAGTCAAAAAGGACTTCTACTGGTATGACATAAAGTCATGCATGATAATAATGAACATCTCACCAACATGACATCAAAGGGATCTCAATGCAAACATACATGGCGACACATGAGTATCTTGTCAACATGACGAAAAAGGGGATCTGAAACAAAACATGATGAATCATGACATCAAGTACATCCCACAAATGATTCCATGTCACATTAAGCAGGAATCATGAAACAAGTAAGAAACCAAGATCCCACATCAAACATCAAAAAGGGATCTATGCAGCAGAATGCATCTCATACTAAAAAGAAGTACATGAACACACTACATATACCTCAAATCCTGGGGCCATCTGAACAAAACAATGTCAAACTGCTAAAGTTGGTCATACCATCAATCTTGCAGCATCGAATCTCATGGAATGACAATTCACACGTTTAATGACGTTACTTCCACTCCACTTTGAAAAGTGGCTAAAAAATGGAATGATCAAATGGAAAATATGATTGCACCATCTCATTTGTGGCATTGAATAGTGTCAAATCGACTATCAAATTTCTTAATTCTGACCAAGTGAAAATTTGGGGCTCAAGGAATCTTTTAGATTCCCCCTAGATTCCTCAAAGTTTCCCTCCTCTGGGTCATCTGAAAAAAATCTGCTCAAACCAAAATTCTGACTGTGTCATCAGGTTTGTGTCATTGAGACATGTAGGATCGACATAAAGTTTGTCCAATTTGGACAATGGAAAAAGTTTGCCCTCCTGAGAATTTGGCTCAATCATGGTTCTGCCTTTTATCTTCCTAGGTTCATGGTTCCACCTCCAAAAATTAATTAAAAAATGCAGTCTCTGTTTTTGTGCCACGCCTTGGCCTCTATTTCACGCCTCCCACCATGAAAAATGAAAACAAGGGGTTATAATAAAAGGTGTGGTGGAGATTTCAAAAACCAATCACATGGTGCATTGGTTGGTCCGTTTGACTGTATGTCATTAGGCCCACCTGCGGGTCACAAGTTTGAATCCCTTAACCACATTCTTTTTTGGTGTTACAGTTGGCAGATTTAGTGTTATGGTTTGGGCACATCATAACCATTTGATTTTAGAGTTAATATGTTGGAGTATTAATGTGGATTGGTTGATGTTGTGTTTGGGTTGGCCATTAAATGGGGCCGCTGCATCGTGGCAGATCAGCCCACATTGATGGCACAGGCTTGATACTTGCCGACCTCCCATATTACCATTAATGTATGTGATATAGGGCATGGCATTTGTGGGGGTGTGGGCCAGGTCCACTGGACATGGCCCGCCAACTGCTTTACATAGTTTAATGTTGTTATATGCTTGGAGGGTTAGTTGGGGGTTTCGGCGGGGTTATGGCCACCAACCCAAAATTTAAAGCTAACATTTGTTTTATTATATTGTTTGGTTGTGATGGGGGTGGTGGGGGTCATGGCTCGCCACCACTTTAAATATATATATTTTTTACCTTTTTTTGGTATAATAGTAGATTTTTCGATTTTGTCTAATATAGGGGATATTAGACAAATTAATGATCGACATGCCTCAGGGTTGGTAAACTTCCAGGACACTTAAAAGCTGGCCCAGGACCCAACTTTGACCAAAATTTTGACTGGCTCATTCTCCCTCGTACGAGCTCAGATTTGAGTGTCATTCACACTGTTGGAATCAAGGCAACAAGTACTTCGATCTGGTACTAGTTTGGGAGCAATCTAACCACTTTGAATTTTTCCCCTTTCTGAGTTGTCTGGGACTTCTACCTATGTCTGGAGCCATCTGGATCAGTGTGGTAGCATTTGACTCAACATTATACCAAGGGTCATAATGATGAAGTGGAATAATCAAATGAGAGGCAAAATGGATTACCCAAACCTGGATGGACAAGTGACTAAGTGAGGATATCCCAAACCCGACATTAGAAACAAATGAGTGTCATGTTCAAGAGTGACATGCTGCCTATACAAGAGATGTTTCACTTTCATTTTCCCGTACTATTTCTATTGAGTACCTCTTTATTTTTACGCAAGCTTGAAGGGGATATCATATGTTTGTCATATAAGCTCATTCCTCAAATTAATCCATCCTAGTAAGTTTTACAAGTCTTATGAAGGAGAAACTCAGCCTCATCATGGTGACAAGTATTTCATCGTAAAAATTTTAACGAGTCCAATAGAAGAATAAATTCATATAGTTTTCATATTTAGAGAGTTTGAAGAAGAGACGAAAAAGAAAACTCCATCATGTCCCTTTTCATAATTTGTGTCTTGAACCAGAAAAGGTAGAAAACAATATTCGAGAGAACCTCTTGACCATGTTGACCAAGGTGTTCCTTTTTCATACAATAGTCTATCTCAGGTTTGAAAGGACAAGTGCTTGACACTCTTTTCATATTTAAGGAGTGAGAAAAGACCTTAAAGATGATTCCACTTTGAGGAATGAGTGGTATAAAAGGATAGCAACTATTTCAGGTCATGATGGAATTGCTCAAAACATGCAATGGTCAAGAGGCTGGCTAATAAGACCACTCATCGTAGATGTTCCTCAGGCACAAGGTAAAACAACCAAGTGAAAGCATATGATGGACCAAAGAGATGGTGACAATGGAATGAAAAAACCAAGGCTCATCTAGCAAAAACAAGTTGATGGAAATCACGAGAGGTAAAGTGGGAATGGTTTCAATTCTACTCAAGCTTAAGACATCGGAAACTATGCTTGAGTATACTTGAATATGTTTCACTCTTTCACAAGCTTGAAACATGAGAGAAAACTATGCTTGGATTTGGTTTCATTTTTACACAAGCTTCAAAAGATAAACTATGCTCAAGATAAGTTTTCATGCCCCTAACATAATGACTCAATTCAAGGTACATGCCCCCCAACCTTCATTTCATTCACCTAAGTAGACTATTGGTTACTAACAGGAAGATGGAACGAAGGTTAACTTACGAGATCAAGTGAAAGGCTCTACTGGGATTTTACAAGATCTAATGAAAGACTCGAATTAGAAGAGGATTTTTTTCATTTTTTAATGAGCTTGAAATAGGAAAAGAACCATTCTCATGAAGACTTATTTCATTTTTTTACGAGTTTGACACAGTAATAGAACTATCTTCATGGTCCTTGTTTCATTTTTTAACAAGCTTGACACAAGACAAAGAACCCTGCTCCATGACCATGTTCATAGACCAAAAGAGGCCATGGATTCCAAGAGGTTCTCATCAGATGGGAGAACACCACTCTGGAAGGGATACATGTCGAGGAACCCAAATAAAAATTTGGGCTCCAATGCCCTTAGTACATGGTGTACTACATCACCTACTAGATTGTCCATAGATGCCGACATGGAACATGTGGCCACGTAATTAACTTATGGTGGGGGTGATACTACTTGCATGTGAGAACCATTTAGGGATGATGGCTGATGGGGAGTTGATTCAAGAGCAATGAAGGTAAGTTGATAGATCATCACAACGCTTCAGTCATGTGGGAAACACATCACTCAGAAAAGAGAAGAAACAATAGCTCCCATGACATAAACATAGTCATGGCCAAGGAGTATATTAAAATCTAATGGGGCTTGGAAAACCATTACATATATATAGACAACCTTTCTTCCCAAAATAATAGGAAACTTAGGAAGGATCCCTAACGGTTGAATGGTTCCTATGTGAAAAGCTAATAGATCCTAGGTGACGGGGACAAGTTGAGGAGAACCTAAAGCTTGCCAAGCAGTTGAGGACAAAATGCTAACGGATGTGCCCTCATCTATGACTATACTATAATCTAGGTACGGCCATATGGTAAGCCTTTACTATAATCTCTAAATGCACATAAGATGGAAAACGACATCCTGCCACACAACTCCAATCAAAAGAAGTGACTAAACTACTCAGAGGGGAGACGTGAGAGTTTCCCTCTTCCTCAATTGGAATAGGATAAATTTTCACATGCACCTCAAGAATAGGAGGCTTTACCTCTAGTTCATTCAATACTGAAGAAAACAAAAGAACCTGAGTAGTATGAGGTTCACTCTCTACTGGAAAGGCACAATTAATTGAAGGTGGATTCAATTCTACTATTTTCCAAACTAATGGTTGGTCAAGAACAGACTACGAGACTCACTTCCAAAGAGAGTGTGGTTGAGATGACTTTTGATCAATCACTTGATCAACTAGTGAAGGATCAAGGGAAATATTCTGATAACAAACTAGGAGACGAAGCAGGGAAATAGTAAGGTTTTCGAACTCTTTGGAAGCTTCATCCATAAGAGGACAAAGGTGAATGGGTTTCTTACCTTCACACAACTTACAGGGAAATTTGACTATTCCCTTTTTCCCACGAGATTTATTGTTACTAGTTGAGGGTTTGTCACCAGCATGAACTCGAGAGGCTGATGACAAAGGTCGATGTGAACCTTTTGATGGTGCTAAACCTGCCAATAGATCAAGGGGATCTACTCGATAAGAAGTCCCAACTAGATCTCAGACTGTTTGGTGTAAGAGTCCCAGCAGTGGGTCGTCAGGTATGCCTTGACCACGATGTCGCATAGAGGCAAGTAAGATAACTTTGTTAGTAGCAAGGGTGTGAATAATGCAGTGAGTCAAGGAAGGTGTATGCAAGGTTCTAACATTTCTGAGGGAGAAGAAGGTGAAGGTGAGTTCCAAGTTGAAAGGGATCAGTCCCAACTCAGCTAGGAACACACGACACAAAAGGACATGCATAGATTCCAGTGGAGTAGTCCACTCAGATGCAGTGGTCACAACAAACAAGGTAAGATAACATGTACAACACTCACAGATCAGTCCGAGACGAGTGCGATGGTTGTTACAACAAGGTTCATGTGAAAGGTCTATCTGATGTCCAACAGAGTAGTCGACGCGGATGGTGACAACATTAACAACATATACAACACATTAACAACAAGATTTATATAATTTCATACAAATCAGTTCATACACAAATACGTAATTTAAACAACATATATCATTAACACAACCAAAACATTCCAACTACATTAACAACATATGCATGAAAGTGTGCTGGCTCTTATTTTATAAAGAAGTGTAAGTCACAATCATACAATACATCCATGTAAACCTGCTAACCCCAACAATGGAACATTACAGCCACATTCACGTGCTCCTCCAAAGAGATGTACTAGCTTCATGTAGTGGAGAAGCCAAGGTGCATTACAATATTGTCCAAGCCTTCTTCAATATAGTCTTATTAGAAGTTTGGATGACCAAAAGCCTATACAATGAGTTATGAGGGACTATTTATAGCAAAGGGTGGGGTAACCCTTTGCATTCCCCTTTGTGACAGTTCAACTACCATCATGACTCTTCACCTACTCTATGATTGTTACATCCAAATGTTGACACTTGAATCACACTTGACATGACTCAACATTACAATGCACATGTACTCATGTGAGACAACATGGCTTGATCAAGCCTTGCAAGACATCAGTGACACTCGGTCCATTTTGGTGAGACGAACACTTTGACATGCTTCTGATGGTGAAGCTAATGAGCTAATGCCAAGCTTGGTCATCCATGATGGTGTGTATGCACCTCATGGTGACATCTTGCTCAAGCGAACTCTTGCCTCCATTGCAATCGGTGCATTGGTTCAGCCCCTTCATCGAATTAATCTCCTAAAATTTTCCATGTCTTCTTGGGTGCAGCTGAACCAGTAACACACTGATGCATAGTGCCTTTGCTGATCTTCAATTTTGTGTTGGTGGTCATGTGCATCAACTTGCCGAAGTACATGTTTGGCTCTAGTTGGACTTTCTTCTTGTCTTCACCTTGGTGAGTGTGTTGAATAGGTTGGATTCCATGCGTGCACATAATGACATGAATGATACTAAATCCCTTGCATGCAATCATCAACAATGCTCTGTGTTAGTTGCTGGGATGGATCTTTAACTTGTATAGGTGCAGTTTCATCCGTGAGTGCACGATGTACCCACTGGTGTTCTTGATCCTCTTGCAACTCATTCGTCTATCTGTACAACTTCATGTTCATCCTTGAGTTGCTTCTTCAACACGTGCAACTCCTTCTTTGTTCCATTCTCTATCCTTGCAAGATCTTCATCTCGTGCTGTCACGTCATAGCTGGAGTCTTCAAAGTTCCTTTCATCACCAATGGATCTACTTGAGCTTGCAGCATTGTTCTTCCTCCGTGTTGTAAAAAAACCATTCTCTTGCATTTGTTGCATTTGGTATGTTGTCGTCAGTTGATGTTCAAGATGATGATCACTGTGATGTTACTATTGTCATATCTTGATGTCCTTGTCTACGAAAAAATTAATTTCTTTGTGGGTAGGCAAATCCATAGACACTTGATCGGCTACATCCCCAAATGTGCTCTGAACGATGTCTTCATCTCTGCTCTCCTGGAAACCATTTTACCTATATTACTAAGAGGCAGATGAACATCTACAATACCTGGAGACATGGAAACACTCATGGCAAGCATTTTGTCAATTGAAAACTAAAACGAACATGAGAACTGACTTGCAATATACTTGGGTGAATGATCATGAAGGTTGCACAATTTCGACTAGGAGGTTGGGAGACTAACTGCCAAGACTACACAAGGCACAGTTTGGTTTGCTGGGAGACTAACTGATCCAGGTGGATGTTGGTGGCCACCCACCTATCCCACTTGGACCCCAACAACTGTCTCTTTTAGCTTTTTAATTTCCTTAATTGTAGCACAATTTACTATTTGTAGCAATTATTCAGGTCCTGAACATCCGGAGCAATTTTGAGGCCCTAAACGATGTTTTTTGTGAAATCTGGGAGCAACATGGGTCCATGGACTAATGTTTCTCTTTCGAAAGTTGTAGTGCTTGGATATATATTTCTAATGATTTATTGAGCATGTCAAAAAAAGATCATATGCCAAAGTTATGACCCCGGGAAGTTGATGTACCATTTTACCCAAAACGGGGCCCACAGTTTGGCGTTTCATCTCCCAGGGTTAGGTTTTTGGATGTTTAGGGTTTTCCATTGTTTCTAAAAAATAAATTGGCCTTCAAGCCTCATTGTAACACAATTCAGAGGCATGTAACTGCCACATCTCTTCTCAGAGATAAGCTACCATCGCCCTAGCTAGTTTATTTCCATTTTTGTTTGTAAGCATATTTTAGTATTTTACATTAATGAAATGAAGTATTATTTCTGCTGCATCTATGAATTTATGGTTTTTTATGTAATTTTATGCATTATTGTTTAAATCCAGATCAGTGGTATCAGAGTGGTCTGCTTTTTCTCTGTTATTCTTTGCATGTCCCCAACGAGGTTGGGATATAAGGAGTTAGGGCTTGAACTCGTCAAACCTTTGCAAGACCAACCTTGCAAATCCTGACCACGTCCCATGGCGGATGATAATAAAGACAAAAAGGCAGGAGATCCTATCAAAATCTCATTTTAAGAATCCCTCGAGTGACAAAGGAATGAGATGATTAAAACTTTTCCCAGATCTTTTAGTGGTTACCCAGAGGTGATGCGCCGGCTTCCAACAACGACTCCAGAAATGCCACACCCTTTAAGGTACAAGTTAATTTTGAAATCCCCATATTAGAGGGTTAGATGGACACAGATGTTGTAGATAAATGGTTAAATCTGCTAGATGGGTATTTTTCGATTCAAGATTTTTCCAGTTAGGAAAATATTATATTCGCTCTTCTCAAAGCAACTCCCCACGTCAAGGACTAGCAGGAAACCTACTGCGAGTAGAAAGATGAAAGTACGGGCTCATTATTTTCAGTTGTACCCACTTGGAATTCATTTTTGGATGCCATCAAGGAGCAATACTACCCTATCAAAAGTTATGAGGACAAATACATAAAGTGGACCATACTGCGACATGGAAGGGACCAAGATGTGCCAGAGTTCACAAACATTTTTCATAGCCTTCGCACACAGTTGGGTATCAAGGATTTTGAGCTGCATTTGGTACTCAAATACTACGGCTATCTACATATTTACATCCAGGATGAGATGGAGTTCTTGAAAATCTCCTCGCTCGGCATGACGTACTGATATGTTCTCAAAATCGAGCCAAAGTTTAAACAGAAGAAGTGAGACTTTGGATCTACAAATCCAAAGCAAGGAAAAGCTTTGCCAGATCACAGAACCAAAGACAAAGCCAATATGGGGCAACCCAAGATAACCTATGGAAGCCACAAGAAAGGAAGAACACCATGAAGTTGAAGAAGGACACAGGAAAGTGGTATGATTTCCATAAGGGCCCTACTCACAACACAAGTGAGTGTGGGACCAAGAAGTCGCTAGTGGCCAAGTTGAAGGCTTCAGAATGAGATGCATGTTCGACCTTGAGTCAGAAGCCAACAAGGGGAATGGAAAAGGGAAGTAGATCATTGACACAAAGCCCAGTGCCACTGTATCCACCGCCAAGATCCAGAAGAATGAGCCCAGAGATCCAGAGGAGGGGGAGAATTTTCCACTCATAGATGTGGGTGAAGGGTTCACTGCTGCCATTCATTATTAACAGTGGGAGCCAAAAGAACCTCATTTCAGCAGAGGTCATGAAGTAGTTGGGCCTACCGACTACACCACACCCACAACCATACAGTATCAGGTGGCTTCACCAAGGATGAGATCTTCGAGTTCTCTAGCAGTGCCAACTTACCTACATCATCAAACCCTTCACAATCGAGGTATTGTGTGATATTGCAGCTCTATATGTTTGTGATGTATTGTTATGCCAACCATACTTGTGGAGGTGACTTGTTGTGTATGAGTCAAGGCCTCACACTATTATTATTTCTTTGTGTAATTCATTATACAAGATACCGGAGGTAGCCCTACCTACTGCCTCTGCTAAGTAATGCAGAAAGATCATCTCCCGGACTAGGAAATTCATTTTCTGTCTAGTTCGCTCCGAAAGTAAGGGGAAGATTGTCACCACATCCATAACCCCTGCGAAGGATTCCTCCATGCAGTAGTAGCAACAGAAGGATACGGTCATGAAAGAACACATGAACATCTTCTCCTCATGCACAAGGGTATTGTTTCACTGTTAGGTCAATAATTCATTTGATCTGACTCCCAGAGCACCTCTACCCAATGAGCCAATATATCATCGCTCCATTTTGAAAAATGAAAAGTATAAGAAGTGACATGGTCCTTACACTAGTACCAAGGTTGTGGGGAACAATGCTTTGGAGCACAACATTCCCCCACTCCTTCACTTGCACTGAGTTTTCAATGTGGACCACCCTCTACCATGCTTCCCACCATTACTGGACACATCAGAGATTGCAGAACAACTCACCAGGGACCAAGTTCAGCACATGGAGGAACTCAACACAATGGAGACCATTACTTCCTAAGGGGCGAGGAATGATCCAGGTGCATGTTGGTTGCCACCCACATATCCCACTTGGACCCCCAAAACTGTCTCTTTCAGTATTTCGGTTTCCTTAACTGTAGCACAATTTACTATTTTTAGTAGTTTTTCGGGTCATGAACTTCCGGAGCCATTTTGAGGCCCTAAATGAAGATTTTTGGAAAATCTAGGAGCAACATGGGTCCATGGACTGACTTTTCTCTTCCAAAAGTTGTATTCCTCAGATAAATCTTTCTAACAAGATATTATGTGCATTAAACTGAGATTGTATGTCAAAGTTATGACCCCTGGAAGTTGATGGACCAATTTACCCAAAATGGGGCCCACAGTTTAGCGTTTCATCTCCTAGGGTTAGGTTTTTGGATGTTTACAATTTTCCGTTGCTTCTCAACAATAAATAGGCCTTTGAGCCTCATTGTAACATAGTTGAGAGGCATGTAGCCACCACATCTCTTCTCAGAGATAAACTACCATCACCCTAGCTGGTTTATTTCCATTTTTGTTTGTAAGCATATTTCAGTATTTTTCATTAACGAAATGAAGAATTATTTCTGTTGCATCTATGTATTTATGGTTATTTCTATAATTTTTTGCATTCCTATTTAAATCCAGATCACTAGCTGACTGTTGGAACTGTGCAATGCACAATCCTGTATGGCTATTGATTGTTGGGATTGTGCAATGTGAAATTCTAGTTGGGCAGGACTATTGGCCCAGGGATAGATTTGTGCAATTTCTTGGGCCAAGCAGTCACTATCCTCCAAAAATGCACAAACAGTCTAGAATCGATCACTGGGAAGGAATACACAAATATGGAGAGGAAGGTGAGCCTTCCTTCCCCAAATTGCACAATGCAGCATTGGTGAAGGGAGAGTCCAAGCCAAGGTTGGTCCGACTCACCGATGGGCAACTGAAAGAAACTAAGGCAATAAACACATGGCGATACTAAGTGATAGGAAACGTGGTTGACATTGCATGCAAAACATGAATGAAAGATTCAACAAACAGATCAACATGCATGCGGGTGAGGTAGTTCGCTAGGGGGGTGAACGTCTGTGCAACAGTTTCATTCATGAAATAGTAGTGAGATAGAAACAAAAACTCGAAGAGAGATAGGACAAGATGGAATACATGTAAACGATAGCAAGCATTCAAAGAAATCAAGAAAATAGTACTTACACAAGCGAAAACAAAAAGTGAAAAAAATGTAGCACAAGGCATGTCAAGCTAGCTTACCCCAAAATAGCTGAGTTGAATGTGCTGACTGCTCCTAGATGTGATGTGGGATGTCAGAGCTACAAGGTTGATGTGAGGAATGAGCTCTATAGAATCCGGCTAATGAGTTTTGATAACATAAAGGTTATGACCCGCATACCACAAATCTAGGGGAAGAGACACTTGGTGGGCAGTTTCTGAATTTCTCCTAGCATGTAACCACCAACTACTAAACATAGATCCCTGAGACAAGGGAGCTAGTAAATTCAGCTACACATGCAAGAGGTTGTTCGACTGCTTAAATGAAATTTCCATTTCTAGCTGGGAGCTAGGCTAACTGCCAAGGATATTTGCCCAATTCCTAGGCAGAGCAGTTGACCGCTACCTAGATTTGTACAAATTCTGGGTTGAGTAGCCTTGCTAGGGAAATTTTCACAAATCATGTTGGGAGTGTTGGTAGGCAGGATTGCACAATCCTAGATCCCAGCAGGATGCTAGAGAGGATTATGCAATTTCTGGAGGGAAGGTTGGTTGCCCTCCAGAAATGCACAATTTTCAAGGGGAATCTACTCAGCCTGTAGTTGGACCAAGTCTGGGTGAACAACGAGTGAGGGAATGGATCAAGCTGTGACTGACATGCTATCTTTGTGCAAGAAAGACACTGAAGCTTGTGAACTTGATGAAGCAAGGAGATCTACTATGAAGGTTGGAAGGGAGGCTCCAAAACGAGGCTAAGGGAAAATTTTGGAGGGTAGTTGTAGCCACTACAACACTTGGCAACACACTGGTAGAACTCCACCTCTCTGAATGGACCCTGTTTGTGAAAGGAAAGTCTAACATCTCCAGAATTATTGTTCAGTTTTCAGCTCATCTTGGTTTCACACTAACCTGATTGTAAGATGTAGCATTTTCCAAAACCTTGGTTGATTGACACACATTCCAAGCCAAGGAAACATAGTTGTTTCGATTGGGGTTGAGAGGTATATAGGTGCACAAGTAGTATAGTCGTCAAAGTCTTAGTTTCATATCTGGTGTTGCTCCACTAATAGGAGGCCTAGATAGTACGCCGGTGGAGTCAGATAGGAACACAATCATGGCTCTGCTGCCAGCGAGCCTGGTCAGTACCCTGACAGAGTTAATTGCATCACTTCCCTGTGCAGGAAGGCTTTCTCTTCCTTTTCCTTATTCATTTTTCATTTTGAATTTTTTACTTTTCATTTTTTCATTTTTCATTATGCATAACACTTATTCATTTTAGAGGTGGAAGAGGGATCTCGGCTTATTAAGAGCTTAAGAGGTTGTTCCAACAGCAAAGTAGTTTATTGTATCTTTGACATTCCTGTCAAGGTTTTCCCCCTTACCTTAATCTACTTGACAGAGCTGACAAGGGTTAACCCACAAATAATCGAATAAAGAATGTGACACTAGTTAGTGCACAAGTTTTGTGTTTACACCAAGGTTCACTTCGAACAGTATGCATTTTCCTTCGACGGATCATGGACTAAAATTATCAAGCTCATCATACAAAGGCAAGATGATGGATAACCAAGTAGTGATAACTATACAAGCCCTCTTGTACTTTACCCAACTTGCTTCAAGAGTCATACATGGTTTCATGCAAAACTAAACTAAGAACAAAATAAGCGAATGAACTAACAATCAACAAAGAAAAGCAAGAGAAGAAGAAAAAATGAAAGCGAAGAAGGTAAACAAATAAGCAAGCAAATAAATAAACAAGCAAACAAAGCACGTAAGAAAACAAGAATGCAAGCAAACAAATGAAAGCAAACACTACTCCTACTCCTACATTAACATTACATGGGCTTGATCACATGAAGTGATACTTCCAATGCAGCCGCGAGTGCATTGGTAGACCCATGTTAGTGAAGGACTGGTTCGTGAGCAACCCATTTGTGTGAACCAACAAACAAGAAAGATATAACAATGAAGAAAACCACACTTCATGTTTCAAAGTGCCCATGGGACATAAGTGAGTGCATGCGCATGAGAGGCAGTCCGTGGACTTCCCATGGTGTTAGGTAACACTACATGCAACTTTGAAGTATATTCACACTCTTGACTATGATATGCAAGAAAATGAAAGAAACAAAGATAGCTTCTGTCACGAACGAGTGCTTGCAGTGTAAGAATCCTCCGAGCATGAGCAATGGGATCGTGTCGTTCGAGTGGAGGAAGTGTGATATGTGAGTGAGATGGATCTTCAATGCATACAAATGAGTGATGAGGAGCATTGGTTGATTGAACAATTTCATGACTGGAAGTGAGACTAGACCCAAGAGAGCGAGGACCTGACATAACCATCAGTTCGAGCTGTAGTGCCTTGATAGTTTTGGATGTCTCAACATCATCATCAGGTAGATCATCATAAATCGGTGGCTCTAGAAGATCAACTATGATAGATTCATGATCGTGATGAAGAATGGAAGAAAATGGATTGCGACTGCCATGATTAGATGAATCAAATAGAGGGATATATGAAAAGCGAACAAAATCATCCTTTATGTTTCTGGAAAAGACAAATCAGGGATCAAGTCAATTTTCAATGAGTAACTTATCCTCTCCATTTTTGAAGGATAGACTAACATCTGGTGAGTCCTGCGAGTGATAAAAAATGCGTGCATCTGTGGACTAAGACACATATGCAAAATCATGGATGGCATGTTCACAAAAAAAAGGTTAGGAAAGAATAGAGGAGACTAGACATAAGGGAGTCATCCTTTGTCGAGTATTGATGCTCAAGCTCCCACTCATACTCTTCATGAATGGCAGCACATGTTGGTTGTGCAACACCAACTCTGTCAATGGGTTGTTCTTTGTTCACAACAAGTGAAGAGTCTAGAATGAACGAACACAAGAAAATATCATTTGATGGAACACCCGACTGTGAAGATGGAGGTCGTAGACAAGAATGCATTTGAGAAATCAAAGGACTCAGAACCACATCTGCTCAAAAATAGGGTGAAATGATGTTGGGAGAGTGTAAAGGATTAACAGGTATGTGAGCATGCTCTTCAACATCACTTGGAAGTGGTGGAGCTGTTGAATGAGAGGAAGGTAGACAATCAGTTAAGCAGTGTCTACATCCACATGAGATTGCGCAGCTCCATCAATGAAGAATGTTGACCGAGGATTCATTTCAAGCTTTCTTTTTGGACAGGAAAATTTCTGAATGAAATACCTGAACCAGTCGCAAAGATAAGAAAACTTCATCTGGCTCCTCGAAGCTTGAAACTGCAAGTCACAAAAGCATTGCAAAAAATCAATAACGGATTAATGCGGAGCCCTCCGTTGCTGTAACAGTTTCTGGTCAAGATGGTCTTGATCAAAATGATAGAACATGTCTTCAATAAGCTCACATAAGTTCTCAAATGTGTGCACAATGTCAACCCGTAGGCTGAGCACCCAACAAAATGGAGATTCATGAAGTGTGTATGCAAGCAACAAACTGGCCTGTTCGTTAGAGAACTCATCTTCCTCATGAATCATGGAATGAAATTTATGTAAGTGCTCAGGCAAGGCCACATTACCTTCACCATCATAAACATCGAAAAGATTCCCCAAGATGGAGACAACTTCACGATTCAAAAAACACCTCGTGGGAGGAAGAGTGCAAGGCTCCATGAAAGATATGCAAAGGTTCAAAACTGGATGAGAGGACACATCTTGTCATCAGGTCCTCCTTCTAGTGCCAGAAATGTTGACAGCGTTGGACCTGCCAACATGTCAAGGGGATCTCCTCGGCAAGAAGTCCCAATTAGACCTTAGAATGTTTAGTGTAGGAGTCCTAGCAGTGGTTCGTAAGGTAATTCCTTGACTGTTATGTTGCACAGAGGAAAGAAAGATAACTCTGTCAGTATCAAGGGTGTGACTCATGCAGTGAGTCAAGGAAGGTGTATGCAAGGTTATAACACTTTGAAGGGATAAGAAGGTGAAGGTGAGTTCCAGGGTTAAAGGGATCAGTCCTAACTCAGCTAGGAACACACAACAGAAAAGGACATGCACAACTTTAGGTGGAGTAATCCACTTGGATGCGGAATTCACATCGTACAATGTAAGATAACACGTACAACACTGACAGATCAATCTATGACGAGTGTGATGGTTTTTACAACAAGCTTCATGTGAAAGGTCTGTCTGATGTTTGACAGAATAGTCGACATGGATGGTGACAACATTAAAAACATATACAACACCTTAACAACAAGATTCATATAATTGAATACAAATTCGTTCATACACAAACATGTAAGTTAAACAACATATATCATTAAGGAAACTGGAATAGTCCAACTACAATAACAACATATGCATGAAAATGTGTTGGCTCTTATTATATAAAGAAGTGTAAGTCACATTCATATAATATAGTCATGTAAACCTGCTAGCCCCAACAGCAAAAAATTACAGCCACATCCACCTGCTATTCCAAAGAGATGTACTAGCTCCCTACAGTGGAGAAGCCAAAGTGAATTACAATATTGTCCAAGCCTTCTTCAAGATAGTCTTAGTAGAATCTTGGCTGACCAAAAGACTATACAATGAGTTATGTGGGACTATTTATAGCAAGGGTGGGGTAACCCTTCACTTTCCCCTTTGTGACAGTTCAACTACCTTCATTACTCTTCACCTACTCTATGACTGTTAAATCCAACTATTGACACTTGACTTACACTTGGAATGACCCAACATTACAATGCACATGTACTCATGTGAGACAACATGGCTTGAGCAAGTCTTGAAAGACATCACTAACACTCGGTCCACTGTGATGAGACCGACTCTTTGACATGCTTGTGATGGTGAAGTTGTTGAGTTGATGCCAAACTTGTTCATCCATGATGGTGTGTATGCACCTCATGGTGACATCTTGTTGAAGCGAACTCTTGCCTCCATTGCAATCGATGCATTGGTTCGACCCCTTCATCCAACTCATCTGCTAACATGTGTAGGGTCTTCTTGGGAGTGATTGAGCTGGAAACACACTGATGCATAGTGTCCATGCTGATCTTCAAGTGTGTGTTGGTGGTCATGTGCATCAACTTTCCAAAGTATATGTTGAGCTCCACTTGGACTTGCTTCTTGTCTTCGCCTTGGTGAGTGTGTTGAATGGGTTGGATTGCATGTGCGTGCACAATGACATGCGTGTTGTTGAATCCCTTGCATGTGATCACCAACACTACTCACCATGTCTACTCTATGTTAGCTACTAGGATGGATCTTTAACTTGTACAGGTGCAGTTTCATCCATGAGTGCATGATGCGTGCACTGTTTTTCATGATCCTGTTGCAACTCATGAAACTATTTGTCCAAATTCATGTTCTTCGTTGAGTTGTTTCTTCAGCACATCCAACTCCTTCTTTGTTCCATTCTCTCTCTTCACACGATCTTCATGCTGTGCCGTCACCTCATAGCCGTAGTCGCCAAAGTTTATCTCGTCATTGATGGATCTAATTGATCTTGCAACATTGTTCCACCTCTGTGTTGTCAACAACCCTCCTCTTACATTTGTTGCATTTGGTATGATGTCTTCAACTCTTCTTCATAATGTTGATCATTGTGATGCTACTGCTATCATATCTTGATGTCCTTATCTATGAACAACTTGATGTCTTCATGGGTAGGAAAGTCCATAAACACTTGATCAACTGCATCCCCAAGTGTGCTCTGAATGGTGTCTTTTTCTCTGCTCTCCTGGAAACCATTGTGCCTATACTGTTGAGAGGCAGATGAACACCTGCGATACCTAGAGACATGGCAACACTCATGGCAAGCAATCTGTTAATCGAAAACAAAAACAAACATGAGAACTGATTTGCAACATACTTGGGTGAATGATCATGAAGGTTGTGCAATTTTGGCCAGGAGGTCGGGAGACCAACTACCAAGACTGCACAAGGCACAATCTAGGTTTTTTGGAGACTGACTGACTGCTAGAACTACGTAATTCATAGTCCAGTCTAGCTACTATCTGTTGGGATTTGTAATGCACAATTCTAGCTGGGAAGGACTGTTGGCCCAGGGACAGATTTGCACAATTTCTTGGGCCAAGTAGCCATTGTCCTCCATAAATGTGCAAAACAGTCCTAGAATCTAGTTATGGACAGGAATCCACAAATCTTGAGAGGAAGGTGAGCCTTCCTTCCCCAGGTTATGCAATGCAGCCTTGGTGAAGGCAGAGTTTGGGCCAAGGTTGGTCTGACTCGTCGATGGGCAATTGAAATCAACTAAGATAGTAAATTCATGGCGCCACTAAGTGATAACAGAGGTGATTAACAGTGCATTTAAAACATGAATGAAAGATTCAACAATCAGATCAACATGCATGTGGGTGAGGTAGTTTGTTGGTTGGGTGAATGTCCATGCAACAGTTTGAGACATGTAACATTAGTGAGATAGCAATGAAAAATGAAACAAAACTAGGACAAGATGGAATACATGTAAATGATAGCAAGCATTCAAATAAATAAAGAAAACAATAATCACACAAGCGAAAACACAAAAAGCGACAAAAATGCAGCACAAGGCATGGGAAGCGGGCTTACCCCAAAACAAATGAGTTGAATGTGCCGACTACACCTAGATGTGATGCAGGATGTCAGAGCTACAAGGTTGATGTGAAGAATGGGCTCTACAGCATTCAGCTGATGATTTTTGATAACATCAAGGTTGTGATGCGCATGCCACAAATCTACGGGAAGTGACACTTTGTGGGAGGTTTTTGAATTTCTCCTTGCATGTAACCTACAACTGCTAAACATAGATCCCTGAGACAAGGGATGCCTTTGGATGCTGCCTTGGGAGAAGCAGGATATGCATGATAGTATATTTTGCTCGGTCCTAGACAGAACTGGTGAACTCAGCTGTACATGCAAGAGGTTGTTTGACTACTTGAAGGAAATGCACATTTCTAGCTAGGAGTTGGGATGACTGCTGAGGAGATTTGAACAATTTTTGGGTAGAGTAGCTGACTACTACCCAGATTTGTGCACATTCTAGGCTGAGCATCCTTATGTTATAGACATATTTGGGCACATCAACCCCAACTTAGATGTCGATGTATTAGGGCTCATCAACCCCTAAAAGCATTGTTTCATAACCTAAAGAAACTTAGTCATCTGAATACATCATTCCCCAAAAGTTCCATCTCAGAAATCATCCAAAAAGTGCCTAAACTGAACCATACTGACTACTACATTGTCAAAGTGCATTTCCTACTGACTACTACACTGTCAAAGTGTGATGCATATTGTTTAGGCCTTCTATAGGGTGCGATCGGCGAGGATGGACAAATTTCTGGGACAGTTTGTTAGTTGGTTGCTCATGGAATCTTCTAGAAACTTCTCTTGTGCCACTTGCCTCTCTCAACTATCCCAAGGATGACCAAGGGAATTAGGAAACCATCTCCAATTCCCCTCTCTTGTGGAACTAATTGCAACAAGCGGAATGACACTAATCAATCCCAATGGATGACCCACGCCCTTGCAAACATCTATAAAAAGATCTCCCCTTCAAGAGATCACGAGGTTGAATTGTTGTGAATTGTAAGGAAGTGTTGTTAGTCTAAGTATTGAGGAGAGAGCATTGTATTATTGTTGGTGTGTTATTGCTAATTCATGAGGTGAAGAAGGATTGATGCTAGGAGGATGGTGCTGGATTAGACAACTGGGTTGTAATTCTCCTTATTATTAATAAAGTTCTTTAGGATTTTTCCAAATTTATTGTGTAATTGTAAATGCTTTCATTTGTTCATTATATATCTAATTTTATAATGTTTATGTTGAAATAGGTCATGATGCTTTGACAATTCTTTGTTGCTATAGTTGTACAAGTACTCTCCAAGTACGGCGAGGAGTTACTGGATCTGCCAAAGGAGAGAGAGATCAAGCAAGGGATCAAGCGAAAGTTCCAGGTTGGTTTTCTACTATCTTTCTCTTATCTATTACACATATGAAAGATCATTGAATTGCTTTAAATTGTTGTTTCTAGGGTAGCTGCCAAACCTAGAGGGTTAGTCATTCAATGAGACACTAATTTTCCCATGAACAAATTGGCGACACCACTGTGGAAACCCAACGTTTGTTTGTTGTTATTGTTTCTTTTATGTTCAATGTTATAAACTATAGACAAAGTCTGAAGCCAGCCAGGCAGCTTTCGCACTGCTCTTGCTCTGCCATTGCATAGTAGATAAATGCTACTTCAATCAATCTTTGGTTTAGTTTATGAGTTAAACATTTGACTGACAAACACATCTAGATGTCGTTTTGGTATCTCAGTAACCTCTTAGGACATTCCATCATACTTTTCTGATCATTATTCATCAAAACCAAGCTTGATTCATTGTAAATTTCTCCACATTTGAGCCAAAACCATTTTCAGTAGCGCTCCCTTGACCATCACAATGTCTTCCACTGTGAATCAATATGCATCTCACCTCCCGAGTGTAGAAATTGCAATGCATCTAATTGTTTGCAAAGGCTAGGTGCGATGATTGCCTAAACTCATTTTCCCATCTAGGACTTGAGGGTTTTTGACTTGTTTTCAGTTTTTTTTGGTTGTTTTGTTGAATATGAAGTATGTCTCTTAACTAAAGCCTACTTGCATCACTTAGATAATCCTCAATTTACATTAGGATTAGTCAATGTTTTGTTTATTTTTTCCTCATTTGTAATCCTTTGTCGAAAAGTGTTTTAGTCGATTTGTCGCTTTGATATAAAAAGTGTCGTAAATTCTTCCTTACCTTGATAATTCGTTAAACTTTTCTTGATGCATTTGATTTGATTTGTTTACATTCAAAGTGTCAGAATCTATTTCTTCAAACTTGAAAGTGTCGCTTTGAGTCTTCCTTTCCCTTTTTGAAGAAAAGATTGTCGAAAATGTCATTTTGAGTGAAATATTTTAGATCTTTGCTACATTTAGTTTTCCTTTTTTGCATCATTCACATTAAGGAAAGCAAAAAACAAATACATGCATTTTCATTTATCATTTTTTGCTTTGTGTGCAAAAAAAAAATGATTTAGCGAAATTTCATTAGTGAGTTCTCTTTGTTGTTTGCTTTACAAGTGCTTCTATGCTCTATCCTTTGTAGTTAGGATTTTCATTGTTCAAATAAACAAAAGGTTGTTTATCATTGTAGATTGCATCTTTAGGAATTTCAGATCATACATCACGTGGTGAACCATCAAAGGCAAAATTTTAGGAAAGATCAACTTTAAAATAAACTTCAATGAGCTTAACAACACTTTGGAATCTAACGCAACACACTTAGAGGTCTAGGCTAGAGACGTGTTCTGGTGTCATTAAACCTAGTGGCTATCATTTTCATTGAAGGTTGGGTGATTTCTCCTCTTTAATATGAAAAGTGCTAGCACGGACTTGTGCTCCCCGTACTGTCGCGTATATATTGGGAAACCCCACTAGGCTTAGATCATTTATCCATAGGAAACCAAGTCTGCTGTGTTATTCATCGCAATGCACTGAACACAACATTCGGGAAGATTGATTTTCGTACATAAGTCCTTGGTAATTTCTCTTTAATTTATCGCCAAGGTGTATATTGCAGTTTTGTGATTGGTTTGGTAAACCCTTTGTCTAGATTCTCCATAGTCACTTTTGTTCCTTTTCGACTCTCTAAACGAAAATGTCCATATGAGCACTTGTCCTTTCAGGACCATTAAAAATCGAAGGGGACTAGAGTCATCTTTAACTTTTTCTTGAATCTTTAAAACTAAAAAAGCAAATTTGTGTCCAAGCATTTTTAAAATTAATTGAATTTGGAATAACATCATCTTCCCTTAGTTATTTTTGAGTTAATCAATTAATCCACAATCATGGAAGAAAGTCAATAAAAAGATCGTCATTCATAGATATTAGCGAGTCAACTGTCTTTGCCTCCAGAAGTGAAGCCAATTCAAACAAAGTTGTCTCGTTTAACTAAGTCTAGTTCATCTAGTTTATTTCGAACTTTTGTTTCAACATTGTCAGAGACTCCAGTCACTTCGATTATTTCTGGTACATCCACCCTTAAAGAGGAAGTTTCGTGATTACCAGAGGACATTAGAACTGATCCTAGTCTAACGGTAAACACTTCTGAACTTGAAAGAACTCCATCTAGATTTGATCTGAAACCCATCTCAGTTCAACCCGAGGGTACATTTGAACCAAGAACTGTTCAAGAACCTCCCTTAGAGATTGAAGTTCATTTACCTGAACATCTGGAATTTGAATTTCAGTATCCAGAAGTTGTCACCCCTGTAGCATCTGTCACTGCAGAAACTATACCTTCTTTGACTCCATCAATATTTTATGGACCTAACGATCTACCTCTTCCACCTAGTCTGATTGCTATAGAAGAGATAGTAGAGGATTCCCCATCTAGCTTCCCGTTCCATTTTGGAGCTAGGACTCATTTGTATCCTACTACTCCTGAGTTTTCTTCCTTTGATCCTGCTTCATCACGAGTTCCTGTTGAATCTCTAGGAGAGATTTTTGATAATTTAAGCATGTCTGAATAACAATCAACATATAGGAATGTATCATTTGATGCAGCTGTAGCAGAATCCTCTGCTGCTACTCCTACAATGTTTTCTGGTACACCTGAGTCACATTTATATGGTACACCATCCATCCCACTTGGTTATCAATCACTAACTGGACTCCACTTAGGGGTTGCTTTGGCACCATGGTCTACTCCCATTTACTTGTCCAGAATCCCATCTGGTTTTTGTCACTTGGAAACTTAACAATTTGATCCTACATATCAGTATCAATATGGGCAATCTAGTTATCAAAGACTGATATATCCTTTAAGCACTGGACTGTCGCCATATGGAGAGCATTATGGATACTCATTGTTTCCTCCTTTTTCTAGGGGACAACCATATGAGAGTTTCCAACAGTATTTAGGTCAAACTAGAATTAGATCTAGTTGTTGGATACCCATACTGCCAGATCAACCAAGGTTTTATATCCAACACAACCAATCCAACCTGTGTGAAATATTCCCACTACACCTATTGTTACAACTGTGTCACAATCACAAGCACAACCTGTTGTATCTCAACCTCAACCTGTTTCTTCTTCCTCGCAACCTCAGGTTTCGAGGCAAGGGGATCAAGTTTCTCAGGTTGTTGTACAACAACAATTTGTTTCTGGGGCTCAACCGTAACCTTAGGTTAGTGTCCCTTTATCCGGAATGACTCTGGCATACATGGGTACCATTAATCCACAACTTGGTTAGTCTTCCAGTGCTGGACGACCTCAATTCTAGCAGTCCCAACCTTAGTTTTGATTTGGTTCCCAAGCTCAAGCTGGTATGCGACAATATCAAACATACCAAGGATCTAGGCAGCAAGGTTTTGCAGGGTATTGGCCACCACATTTCCAAACTAGTTATCAACAACCACATTATACTAGTTATGCCCAATGAATGTATCAAGGTTTCCAGGAACAGATACCTTATGCAGGTATGCAAAGACTTATTGCTCAGGTGATTCCATCTCATCATGGGTATTCTCCACCCAACCTGAATCAATAGTTTTCGTTTGTAGCAACTCTAGAACTACCAGATTTGAACTGGCTCACAAATGATCCAATTGCGTACACCCCTTGGTGGCTGCCAATTCCACATAAACTCCCATTTTACATTCCAAAGTTCAATGGAAATACAGGAGAAGACCCATCGAATCTCGTAATGATTTTTCATTTACGGTGTTCGTCTAACACTCTAAATGATGATTTGATTAGACTTCATCGTTTCCAAGAACACTTACTGATCCAGTAGCAAAATGGTATATTGAATTTCCTAGAGTTTCTTTTGATAACTTCACCATTCTTGCCACTACCTTTCTAACCAACTTTCAATTACCTATTAGGTATGAAACTGGAACAAAACTTCTTACCAACTTTAAACAAACTACTTACACTTACATATCTGATCATATTCATGAGTGGTATCATAGTCGAATGGTAAAGACGTATGTTCCTAATCAATTTTTAGCTAAGTGGTTTATTAAGTATTTATTGCCATCTATCACTGAGGAGGTGGTGAAAGGAGGAGTTGTCACAAAAGACCAAGTGATTTCTCGTGCCGAATATTTAGATTTGATTTATACACAATCTGGCATGCTCTATGACAAGATTCCCGACGCTCCTAGAACAGCTTTTACCATTCCACCCCCACCAAAATCAAGTAGGGAATCTCATGCCAACGACGGCATGATCGGTTCCTCAACTGCACAAATGGCGAGAGGACTATCTGGTCAAGATCTTGCTATTTCTAGTCAAAATGCAAATTCATCCAAAAATATTCCTACCTCTGAGATTAATGTTGTGTCATTTGACAAGGGAAAAAAACAAAAGAAACCAGGAGGCAAGAAGAAAGGGAAAAATAATAAGAAGAAACAAGAGAGTTCTACTCCTGAAAAATCTGAAACCCCTACTGCGGTAAGGAAACCACCTCATTATCCATGTTTGATATGCGACGAGGAGCATTTTATGAGAGATTGTCCACATTGATCTGAGGTTTCTAAACTTCTGAAGAATTCAAATACCTCAGTAGTCTTGACAGATTTGTTTCCAAACTCAGAAACACATATGGTTGCCACTGATAACGCTTCCACATCCCAAGTGCTTATGCTATCCATCGCAAACAAGCAAAATGATGTTTTGGTATCAACAAGGAATAAAGACTATGGGAATCCATTATCATTAAACAACCAAGATACTGATCAACCTAGTTCTTTGACTACGACTTCACTGGAAATTGTTCCATTGATTATTCCTGAATTCAAAATTAAGCCACCAAAAGGAGTCGTACATAAATCGACTTTTAATCCTTGTGCTCAAGCAGCCCAAAATTATAATATAGTGGAGGATTTGGTTCATTCACCTTCTGCTATGTTGACACTTGAGGTATTGCAAAATTGTCTGTCCCAAAAGTAGGCTTTGTTATCAATGATAGGTGGAATTGATCCAACGGATTCCAATCTTATGGTTTTTAATCATACCGAATATACACCACAGTTACCAGCACAACTAGTTTTCCTTATACAGGTGAAAGCCCTCAACAAAAATATTCATCGAACAATCATTGATGAGGGGGCATGTAGTTGTATCATGTCAATGAGTTGCTGGAAAACTCTTGGTTCACCACCCTTGTCACGATCACCAACAAAACTAAAAGCTTTCGATGTGAGAACGTACACTCCATACAGGATTTTAAGTAGCTTGCAAGTATAACTAGGGGGGAATAGTAGATATTGAAGTCGAGGTCATTGATGGACTCCTTAATTACAATATTTTACTGGGACGGCATTGGTTTTATGCTATGGCTACAATTGTGTCCACATAATTTCGAAAGATTTCATTTCCCTTCAAAGGTGGATTCACAGTCATCAACCAACTAGTTCTTTTGCTAATAATTCACAAGCTACTGGAAGCATTCCATTGATACATGGAAATTCACAATCGCTTCAAAATTTTGGAGTAGGTATCCTAAAAGATCCTTCCTTGATGGGTACTTTCTCCCTCCCATCTCAATCTGATTTCACAGAAGTGGCCACAGTGGAAACTTACAACATCATCATCTTCTACATCATCTAAGTTTAAGAAGAGTTCCAACAATTTTGAGAGTGATGATCATCGTGAGGCATTTCCACCAAGCCCCATCAAAACCTTGTAGCGATCAATCTTCTGGGATTGTGCAACAAACCCGAATCCGCACTCGACAAGTGTTTGGGTAGATAGGTATTTAGAATATGGTACCTCTTCTGATCCTTGATCTCATATACATTCTAAAGATGAAAGAATCATCTAATCAGTGACGATAAGAGAGACATTATGGGAATATTATCACTATCTTTCCCACCTTTGAGATGACAATGAAGATTATTCAAAAGACCTCAATCACCCTTCAATTATTGATTTTTTAATGAATTATATAAATACAGTCAATTCCGAGTGGAATTTTTCTAACATTGAAGAGACTATCTCCATTAATATTTCGACCAAACCCACTGTTGTAGAGAATACTCATGTTGGCAAATCTTGTTCTCCATCAGAACTAGAAAATTACTTTGCTCTTTTTCGCGAATTCAAAGATGTCTTTGCATGGTCTTATGAGGAAATCCCAAGCATTGACTCGAGAATTATTGAACATGAAATCAAGATGTATCCTGATGTCAAACTAGTATGTCAACGGCTTTAACATGTTCATCCAAAGAAAGTTGCTTTTATTAAAGCAAAGGTTGAAAAACTTTTGCATGCTGGCTTAATTTACCCTATACCTCTCAATGACTAGATATCGAATATTGTTCCTATGATGAAAAAAAAAGGAATGATAAGAGTGTGAATCGATTATAGGGATGTAAATCAAGCATACCTGAAGGACAACTATCATACACCCTTTATCGACCAAATTATTGATGAATTTGCCAGATGTGAAATCTTTTCATTCATAGATGGATTTTCTAGATATAATCAAATCAATATATGCCCACATGACCAATAAAAAACTACATTTATATGTCCGTGGGGCACATTCACATATCGTAAATTACCTTTCGGTTTGAAGAATGTAGGGGAAAATTTTCAGAGGGAAATGAATTATGCTTTCCATGACATCAAGCACATAGTTCAACCATATCTTGACAATCTGCCTACTCATTTGCGAACATGGACTCATCATTCGCAACATTTGGGAGCCATATTTTTGCATTGCCGATAGTACAAGATAAGACTCAA
Source organism: Pinus taeda (assembly GCA_000404065.3). Lineage (NCBI taxonomy): Eukaryota > Viridiplantae > Streptophyta > Pinopsida > Pinales > Pinaceae > Pinus > Pinus taeda. The sequence continues at coordinate 221,906 of APFE030663148.1, forward strand.
TCCACACGAATGTGTGTTTTGTTTTGGTTCTGGTCGACTACTTGGTTTTGTAGTCCTAAAGATGGAATTTGACTTGATCCATTAAAGGTTCAGGCAATTCTTGACATGCCTTGACTGCTTGGTTTTGTAGTCTCTAAAGACGGATTTCGACTCAATCCATTAAAGGTTCAGGCAATTCTTGACCCTTCCATTAGGATCAGATTGCGCAAGATTCCTCTGATGCTCTCAAAGATTCACTGATAAAAGGATCATTAATGTATGCCCTCGACTATAAAGAAGACTATTACTTGTATCTCACCACTGCAGATACAACCATAGGTATGGTTTTAGTGCATGAAGATGACGGAATTGAACACCCTATATATTATTTAAGTCGTTCTCTTAATGATATAGAAAGCAAGTACTCTTATGTTGAAAATTTGGCTTTAGTAGCCGTTCAAGTAGCATAGAGATTTCGACATTATATTCTCCTTCGCAAAACTACCATTGTGTCAGATTGCAACCCTATGACATACATTATGTTCCGTCAATTGCTGAGGGGCAAATATTTCAAATGAATAGTCATCTTGCAGGAGTTTTATAAAAAATTCATCAAATCCAAATCAAAGAATTATCTTGTCTTTGCAAAGTTACTTTGCGATGTTCCCTTGTCCTCCAACGATTTAACATCAGAAGCATCAATGGTGGACGAGACTCTGTTTTTGATATCGTCAAGTGATCCATGGTATGGGGATATACTGGTCTATCTCCAAACCCAAGCTTTTAGGCCTAACACCTCTCACTCTGAACAATGAAATGTTCAATACCAAGCCAAATATTATCTGATCATTGGTGATACACTTTATCATCGTGGTATCGGTACGATTTTACGAAGGTGCCTTATGCATGAGGAGGCCAAAAAAGATTTGAATGAAAGTCATTTAGTTGCTTGTGGGGGGGCATCTATCTGGTTACACAACTGCACAAAAAATCTTATGAGTTGGCTACTTCTAGCCAACCATATTCAAATATTGCATACTTGTAGTCAGGAAGTGCCATGCTTGTCAGATTTTCGATTGTAAAACCAAATTACCAGTTGCACCATTACATCCAGTAGTTGTTGTTGGGCCATTCTTGAAATGGGGCATTGATTTCATTACATGTAACCCCACCTCAGTCGGAGGGCATGGGTATATTATAGTCACTGTCGACTACTTTACCAAATGGGTTGAGGCGATGCCTACATTGAATAATAGTGGCAAAACGGTTGTTTTTTTTTCAATCATGTAGTTTCTAGATTTGGTGTGCAACAGGCTATAGTCACAGATCATGGGTCACATTTTTACAATCACATGACGATCGAGTTAACTACCAAATTAGGACTATCCCATGATAGTTCTACTCCATATTATCCATAGGATAATGGACAAGTTGAGGAAATCAACAAAGTCCTTAAGCACATGCTGCAAAGAATGATTGGAGTCCATAAGGGGAATTTTCATTTAATACTGTACTTAGCTCTTTGGCATACCAGACCTTGGTGATAAATGCGATTGGATTTATGCCCTTTTGTTGGTGTATGGTCTAGAAGCAATCTTACCAATTTAGTGTGAAATCTCATCCCTCAAGCTTGCAATCGACGTGCTACCTGAAACTTATGAAGAGGAAGCTCGTTTCTTGGAATTAATCCATCTGGATGAAACCCGTTTTGATGCCACATTGGCTAACAAAGCACATAATAAACGCATGAAGGAACAATATGATAAAAATGTTAAGCCTCATGTCTTCTCAGAAGGTGACCTGGTCTTGCTTTATAATAAGGATTTTGACAAATTAGGAGCAGGGAAATTTGAACCATTATGGATGGGCCCTTACATTGTTAAGCGTGTGTTGACAAAATGAGCCTACGAGTTAGTCGATTATGATGGGATCCCACTTTCGCAGCCCTGAAACGGGTTGTATCTCAAACATTACAATGCTTGATTAAGTGTAGTGAACTCATTGTACATATGATTTCATTTCATTTTTGTGTGTTTTCTTTAGAGTTGACATTTAGGTTAGGTAATCCACTTCACATTTGTTGCAGATGTCAAACTTTTTGGAACCATTTGTTGGATATGCCAATAGAGCTAGTCATAGCACAGAGAACCTATCTTCTACAGCTTGGGCCATCTTCTTTCCATGTGGTGAGTTAGTGAGTTTCAGAGGGATATGTATTGGCTTATTAACGAAAAACATCATTGAGTATAGCACATTAATTGAACTCCTCTCTGATGCCATTTCACATGGCATATGCTAAATCATTGTCAAGCTAGATTCAAAACTTGCCATTCTACAACTTACTAGCATTTATTCCGTTCGAAACCCAGCTATTCATCGCATGTTCCTAGTATTTAGGATTTTGGAAAGACATTTTGATTTCATTCAATATCAACACATTTCTAGAAACTTAAACACATTGACTAATTCATTAGAAAACTATGTGTTAAGTAGACATTTCTAGCATATGTAAAGAAGGCATTTCACATCATCATTTGCATAGTATTTCATCACTTAGCCAAAATAAAACTCCGAAAATAAAAATGGATAACTATTTATAAGTTTTCACAAATGTTTTATGTCGAAGACAAAATTGGTCATCTGACCAAGTAACTCAAAATGAATGCAGAAAAACATCCTAAACTAGTGCTGCTAAAGATAACTGGTCACTGCCTGTGCTGTCATGCATAGGATCCTCATCCAACGACTCGGTACACCAATGGTATGATGTTGTAACCTCATGGGTAACTCATTAGTCTGAACATCCATAATGTCAAGGGTCAAGCCCTCTACATGATCTTGCAACTGTGTAGGGGTCTCCGCTATATCCAGATCTCTGAGGACTGCCCTCCCTACAGCCTCCCCCGCTGGAACATCTTCCTCCCATGGGCGTGCTGCTAGTCGTACTGGTCTAATATCTGCATGTACATATGAGTTCATTTAGTCTTGGTAACAATCAAAAACACAAAAACAATAGAAAACTAAAAAGAAAAGATGTGTTCAAATCATTTTACCTATAGCACTCCACCGCTCACCGACTGGTAATGCCAAATCCGGATTGCCTCGGAAATCCATCCCTACATATGGATACTCCGTAAACACCATTTCCTGACTGTCGAACCACTTAAAGAAGTCAGATGAGAAGGAGACCTGTGATTGGCCACCATGCCTAGCCATAAGGTCCACCCATCTCTACATTTGTGGTTCTCTTAGTGCAGGAAATCCCAGTGAAATGTTTTGAGGAGCCATCAGTGGGATTCTTTCCAAAGAAAAACCAGTCAAAATGGATCCATAACCAAAATTATTGGTTCTTCCAATCTTTACTTTGGACAATTGATCTTTCATGATAGGAAGTACCACCTCGCACCAGTTGAACACCTTCGATTCCAAGCACTCCAAGGAATACTACATGTAGGATTTGTTCGCTAAGTGTAAGGCCGCATTGCCAGCCAATCTAGAAATGCTAAATAGAGTGGTCCTCAAAGGCTGATCAGTAACATCCCAGATATTAATATTACCATCTCTCATGTTTTGAGATCCATCCCTACAAAACTGATGAATATAATCTTTCATTGATTCGCCCCCAAGAGCAAACCCTAACAGTGAAAGAGGGGCGCCACGCCTCGACAAACCCATTAGAAAATAAATATCCTTGATCGTGAAAGGAATGTATTTACCCCTGGTCTGGAATACCTGGTTAATAGGATGCCAAGCATGAAGAAGATACTGCAACAAACTAATTTGTTGTCTCATGTTGGAAATGCAGAAAAACTTCAGTAAACCACAGTTCCTTAATGCATCCACTGTTCCCTAGTCATGTAAAGCAATCATATCCTCCTCTGCATGTTATCATTCTCGCCATGAAATGACAATCTTGATCCAACAAATATCTGAAATACAAACATTAAGTGAGTTAGGATCCTTTTTTGAGCAAGAAACAGTTCAAGATTTGATGGAAAGCATTGTACAAAATTTCCCTTCTGCACTCATCATACCTAGCCTTTGAGCAAGATGAGATGCATATTATCTTGCCTATTGGCAGCCCAGTATGCATAACACTTTTTGACATAGGAAAAGTGCAATTATTGGAGAGTGAAATATTCAAACCCGTGGGGCCTAGAAAGGTGAGAAAAATTGCCCAGAATTGAAAAAATATGGAATGAAAATGAAGAGCTTAGGGATAGCTCCTACCTAGTCTTGACGGTGCAGGAAATGGTCCATAGGATCTCTCAAAATGGACTAGTGAAATTTGAGGGGGAAAACCGGATCGGAGCTCCAAAATCCAATATTTGAAATGAAATGTTAAAACCACTTTTTACGTTTAATTTTCCATGTACTTCATGTAAATGTTAGTTTTAGTTCATTTTTCATCTATAAATATGTATTTTTAATAAATTTGATGGAGTTTTGAGCAGGTTGAACAACTGACAACAAAATTTGATGTGCTAGATAAGTGAATTGAGCATCTTTAACCACCAAGCAAAATTTTTGTCTTCTTTTCGAGCTTTGATTCAAAAATGAAAAGAAAACTATAGAGTCCTATTTAAACCCTTTTCAGACTCTTTAAACATGAAAATATTATCGAGTGCTTGTCCTTTCCAGCTCGTTAAAGTATCGGAAACGTCATCCCTCTTGTATTATTTTATCCTTTCTTGGACCTAAGGGATTACTTTAAAAAAAAGAACTTATGGAGACTTATTTTTGTCCCGTTTCAAACTCTCTAAACATGAAAAGGATCGATTTATGATTATCGTTAAACTCGTTAAAATAATAGTGACAAACTTGTCTATCTAGATGAGACCGAGTTTCACTATCACTAGACTCGTTAAATCAACAAATAGTGATGGGTTTTCCCGAAGGGAGAATTATAGAACAAGCATATGTTATCCTCCTCAAGCTTGACAAAAATAAAAAGGTTCTAGTCATAAATGATTGGGGAAAAGGGGGGAAATCTTGAAGAGTTTATGGTAGCAAGTTGCTCTTGAACATGACACTTTCACTTCATGTCAATGATTGACTTGGGTTGGGTTATTCTGTTCACCAGTCATCACACCATTGGTCTTTCATACAATCCATCTTTTGGGGTTAACACTACCAATTCATCTCAGTGTCGCCGACATGTTCAAGAGAAGTCATCCAGTTAAATGTCCCATACATTGCAATACCTATAAACTTCATATTTTCATGACTGCCATTCCTAAACCTTGTGTCGTCGTTCATTTTCACCTCCAGAAATCATTTTCTTCGTTTCGTGTCATAGATTTGGGATACATCAAGGCCCTCCTATGATGAGTCACTTCTTTTCGACGTCAACTCATTATCCAATAAATTGACTTAGAAAAACCCTTCTAGTGCTTTGAAGCTTGCTTACATCAATGGCAAGTTTCTCACTTCTGGCGACTGGTTGACATCAATGGCCTACAACCGAAATATTTTGCATGGTGTTTGACATTGGATAAGGTATTCACACCACGTGAATTGTATTGTAGTACCTTGAGGATAATTATCATTATCGGCGATTCCTCTCACGTCTGTTAAGAGCTCACATCATTGGTTGGTAATCAAGTGATGTCTTTCCATGTTCGACTTCAGAACATCTCTTCACATGGTTTGACTTGTACATTGAGTGAGGATTGAACGAGTTTTAAGACCTCGATTCTAGTTTCATCCATCCAGGCTGCGATATATTCAGGATTACAAAAAATCAAATGTACAAAGGCTCTACACATATGGTCATCCTAATCATGAATGATGACTCTATATCTGTAGAATCACCAGTCTGTATCTGCAGACGACTATCTGATCTATGTACAAGAAATGAAAATTTATAAGGCTGAGCATGGGAATGCCTTCCTTAGCTAGTTCATCAAAAGTCATATTATTATCATGTATTACATTGTAACTTATGCAGGTCACCTTCTGGTTCGAGACTTCGGATCCTCATGATAAAGTATTTCACCCAACATGAATATTTATGACCTCATGCTTTAGGGGGCAATTGTTATAGACATATTTGGGCACATCAACCCAAACTTATATATCGATGTATTAGGGCTCATCAACCCCTAAAAGAGTTGTTTCATACCCTAAAGAAAATTAGTCATCTAAATACATCATTCCCCAAAAGTTCCATCTTAGAAATCATCCAGAAAGTGCCTAAACTGAACCATATTGATTGCTACACTGTCAAAGTGTGATGCATATTGTTTAGGCCTTCTATAGGGTGTGATGGGTGAGGATGGACAAATTTCCGAGACAGTTTGTTAGATAGTTTCTCATGGAATCTTCTAGAAACTTCTCCTGTGCCACTTGCCTCCCTGAATTCGCCCAAGGATGACCAAGGGAATTAGGAAAACATCTCCAATTCCCCTCTCTTGTGAAACCAATTGTAACAAGTGGAATGACACTAATCAATCCCCATGGATGACTCACACCCTTGCAAAAATCTATAAAATGATCTCCTATTCAAGAGACCAGGAGACTGAATTGTTGTGAATTGTAAGGAAGTGCTATTACTCTAAGTATTGAGGAGAGAGAATTGTATTACTGCTGGTGCGTTCTTGCTAATTCATGAGGTGAATAAGGAATGATGCTGGGAGGATGGTGCTGGATTAGACAACTGGGTTGTAATTCTCCTTATTATTAATAAAGTTCTTCAGGATTTTTCCCAATTGATTGTGTAATTTTGAACACTTTCATTTGTTCATTATATATCTGATTCTATAATGTTTATGCTATAATATATCATGATGCTTTGATAGTTCTTTTTTATTGTACTTGTGTAGGTACTCTCCAAGCATGTTAAGTACGGGGAGGAGTTACTGGATCTACCAAAGGAGAGAGAGATCAAGCGAAAGTTCTAGGTTGGTTTTCTACTATCTTTCTCTTATCTGTTACACATAGGAAAGATCATTGAATTGATTTAAACTATTGTTTCTCGGGTAGCTACCAAACCTAGAGGGTTAGTCATTCAACAAGACACTAATTTTCCCAAAAACACCTTGCTGGGGAAATTTTCGCAAATCCTGTTGGGAGTGTTATGAGGAAGGATTGCACAATCTTAGAGCTTAGTAAGCTGCTAGTGAGGATTGCAAAATTTTTGGAGGGAAGATTGGTTGCCCTCCGAAAATCCATATTTTTCAAGGGAAAGCTGCTTAGCCTGTAGCTGGAGCAAGTTCGAGTGAACAATCTATGAGGGGAATGGATCAAGCTGTGATTGACAAGATGCCTTTGCGCAAGAAAGACACTAAATCTTGTGAACATGATGAAGCAAGGAAAGCTGTTGTGAAATTTGGAAGGGAGGCTCGAAAATGAGGCTGAGGAAAATTTTTTGAGGGTGGATGTAGCCACTACAACAGAAACTATGGACCAAACTTCTAAAACCTTGGGAATACGAGGATAATTTTGAAAAATTTGGTCACCTTTACATAACCTGCAAATGAATTTTACTCTCCGAGGGTGATTTGAAGATTTATCTACATCAGTTGCATCTGTAGCAATGACTTCTTGGTTGTTGCCTTGCCTATTTTGCTTCTTCTTCTTCGCCCTCTTCTTCTTAGCTTCCTAGTTACTAGAATCCATACTTTCACTAGGAAAAAAGGAAGAATGGGGTGAGGAAATAGGTGAAGAAGGCGAGGGATCAACTTTAGGATCAACATGAAGTTGATGTTTTTGAGGCGGAGGAGAACTTGGTTGAAAAGAAATATGGACACTCGGAACCACTGAGGTTGAAAACAACCAAAATGGCAGACCAATGGTCAATCCAAGAAGGGACAACATTGCCACATAAGGAGCACCAGTATTTACAAAAGAAGGAAAAGGAATACGATTCTTGTTAGAGAGGTTTCCTCGACTAGTAAACTCAAGAAATGTTGCCATCAGTATCAACCTAAGATCAACTATGGAGTATTTCCAGAGGAAGGATTTTTTTCCATGGTCAATTGATTTTAGAACTTAAAAAAATAAAAAATGGGTAATTTAGGAAAAAGGGTTTACCAAGTATTCGTGAACTGCAATACACACCCTAGCTAAAACTAAGGACTTAACGTACAATGACCAATCTCCCTGAAAGTTGTGTTCGGTGTATCACGTTTACAAAGTAGTTGACTTAGTTACCTATGGATAAAGGATAGAAACCTAATGGGGTCTCCCAATATATCCATGATGGTCAGGTAGCACAAGTTTCTGTTAGTGTTTTCTAATGTAGAACCATTCGATGAGAGTGTCCCTATATATTTATCATACTGAAGTGTCTCCAATATATCCGAAAGTACTTGAGAACCTTCTATATACTTCCATACTGGGATGGCATTTCACCCCTGGGATACATTGCAGGTAGTTAATGACAACTTTCATGTTTAAAGATGTTGAAACACATCTCTAGCCTAGACCTCTATATGTTTGCGTTAAGTGACAAATTCTCCTTAGATTAGTCGAGGTAAATTTTAAATTTATCTTGGATTAAGTTTCAATTTTGATGGCTCAATGATGTCACCTATTCTTACAATGCAATAAATGACGAAAATGAAACATTTTCATTCGATGAAGGCTAAATTAACAAAGGAAGAGAAACAATCAAGTAATTCATCAACAAAATTGTTTTCAATGCAATACGTAAAACTCAATTGTAATCTTTCATTTCACTAACAAATGAAATGCCAAGATAAAATCCTATAGAAACGAAAATCACTTTTCTTTCACTAAGATGCAATAATGATTTTCCTTCACTTTGATTCAATCAATGCAAACAAATGCAAAAAGAAAAGGGAAATGAAAATCTCTTTCACTTCATGATTTCAAAGGTAAGAAATATCTCAAAAATACATAAATGATAATATCTTTCACTTTTTCTTTTCGAAACCTAGGAATGAAAACAAGCACTTTCTTTTAGTTCAACCAAAGAAAACTACTTGTAATCTATGCTTGACAATGGAACTAAAGCAATCTTTAAGGCATTAACATGATCCAACACTTAATTAAAACAACTTGACACCAAAGAAGCAAAAGAAACTTTATAAAAGATGTATTGATTGTAGGAAGACTCTTGAACGGGAGCAATCGATTTCAGAAAAACAGACCAATCAATGATTGGAGGGTGACCTGGAAACCCTAGAAACCCTAAAAATCAATCAACCTTGAAACACACATTAACCAAATTAAGAGAATTGTAGTCATACAAGCATAACAACCAGGACAAATACATTTATTATTAAATGGCACAATCCTAGAGAGCAGTCAACCTTTTTCTCAGGAATTGCTAGAGTAGCCTCATAGTCAGCGCTACTCTCCATAAATGCGTAGAGTAGTATGATAGACAGACATGCTCAGAGAAATTATGTAGAACATCATGACACTAGACTTTGGCTCAAGAAGGGTGCAGACCCAGTTGGGAGCTCATATTTAGCTGGGAAATTATGTAAAGCATGGGAGACAGTTCTAGAGCCATTCAGCCTAGGAATTGCGCAGACCCAGCTGGCAACTTGTCTTTCTCTAGGAAATTTCATAGAGCATGGGAGACATTGCCAAAGCCACGCAGACCAAGAATTCCACAAAAGCATTCCATCAGCTCCTACCAGATGCATGTTCTCGGAAGTTGCTCACTTCCCTTGAAAAATACACAATCTTCCCAAGCATGCATGGTAGCCCTTTCCCGAAAAGGAAAAAAAAAACAAAAAATAGAAAAACAATCCTTGAAAAATAGGGATCTATTCTAGCACAGGGAGTTACACTCAAGGTGATTTTAGAAACTTCCTGCCACTTGTCTCTTTTCCCTAGATTTTTTGCATTCACGTCATAAACCCTTAATCTACCAAATATATTTAATGATGCCTGAGCGCTCATTCTACACATTAGATGGTGGAGCTCTAGCATTTTCAAGGCATCTAGGAACCTTCGGCATAGTTGACATAGCTTTAATGGGTAAGTTTTGTTTTTCAAGTCTTTTGCTGCTTTTTTTGCCGCTTTTATTTCCTTGGCTCTTGTGTATGTTTATTTTCATGTTTTAATGAACGACCATTGGCGTTTTAGTTTTTTTTAACTTGTAGAAGTGTTGCTTCAAGTTTTTCATTTTCTTTTTTAAATGGCACATGCATAACATTGTTTTTTCTCTAATGGTTGTCATTGCGGAAACTCTCCCTACCAACTTCCTTGTTCGTTTGTTTTACCAATTCATGCATTGATTTTGATTGCATGCATGATCATTCACTCCTATCTGCACCATCCTTTTCTCATGTATTCAAATATACTCATTTTTAAGTTGTCGTTGGGCAAATATGAGCAGCCTTAGCTCAGATCTTACTTTGCCAGGATGCAGTACACATTCCTGAAACTCAAGGTTCTACCTTTGCTCTAGGAATTGCGTAGAATTTTCCAGTCACTGACCTCCACCTGTCCTCTATGCAGTTCTAGGAGACAGTTCCTAGTATTGCCCACTAGGATTGCACAATGCGCGGTCCCATCCAATAGTGAAGCCAAACTGAACTACACATTGCAAAGTTCTAGTCCACAATCAACCTATGTGGACTATTCTCTGCGTAGTTCTAGTCAGTAATAGGTTTGACTAGCAGCTGAGACTATGCAATGTGCAGTTCCAACTAACAATCTCGTAGACTTTGAGAGTCACTATGCAATATCGTTGAGTAGTCATGATCCAGATCTTGGGGGAAACCCCCAAGATCTAAAAGATTGAAATGGATCTTGTGGGGGAGACGCCGAAGGTCTAGAGAATTGCGATGCTAGAAAGAAAATGATAGAACACAGTAAATAAAACCACAAAGAAATTTTTTATTAAAAGTGATAATAACTATAAAGGCTACATTGTGGTGGCGAATTTGTCCTTTTACAAAATGCGACTTGTTTCTTATAGTATTTCTCAGTTACAATACCACGGGTCAATTCCATGGGTGAATGAATACCATGGGTGGATGTCACAATACAATGAATACCATGGGTGGATAAATACCATGGGTGCATGCCACTTACAATACCATGGGTAAATTCCATGGGTGGATGAATAACATGGGTGGATGAATACCATGGGTTGATGCCATTTTCCATTCATATCATTCCTCCCTCCTTAAGAAATGGGGTCCCCATTGCATGAAGTTCCCTCTTGCGAAACCTTTGTTGATGTCAGGCCAGGAGTAACTCCAGGAAACTGATTCGTTTATTCATTTAGCCAACTATCTATTATATACATGAATGTGATTGTTCAGTTCATCTTCTCGATGACTGTTCACATTCAATTCCCCCAACCACTGAGGATTAGGTGTCAACATTCCCCCCCTTAATCTGAAGGGATGTTGGTGAGTCCAAGCATCGTTCTGAATCTTTCAAGATTTTCTCTTCCAAGCGCTTTGGTGAAGATGTCTGCA
>APFE030663148.1:255485-279357 GCA_000404065.3 Pinus taeda
AAAACAATTTTAAAGGCAATTGACACCAAAACAACTCTAGTGTTGGAATGTAAAAGAATAATTTGCAAGGAAATCAAGTAAAGGGGCTTTCACACAATTGAAATCAATCTTAAATGATGAAATGAAATACGATGTTTATCTCCAGTAGAGATGGCTCATAGCTTGACAAGTGGGCCCTTGGAGAGATTTGTTTCCCAATTGATTTTCCTTCTACACAAACAACCTATTCTTGTACTATTGCAATATGCTTGCACTAGTGCAGGTACAATACTTTTGTAAAGAAGTATATTTTACCTTCTTTACTGAAGATTTATGTTTTTGTGGATGTGATCTATGCCTTAGGGCTTAGAGCACTCCGTTCCTGTGACAAAAAACCAACTCTTGCACTAAGACAAAGCTTCCTTCACCAAATTTTCCAATTTACTTTCGAAATAATTAAAAGACATGTTGAAAACAATTGCAATAGCAAAATAAATTCTAGGATAAAGTATCTATGGAAAAGAAATGCTTCAATTAACTAAACTTGGCAATGAAATAACTTCATAAAGCGAAAACAATTCGAAATAATCAAAGCAACAATCGATGTGTATGCATCAGCTAGCTTCGACAACTCACCTGTAATGCAAGTATAAAGTGTTTATAATAAGGTCTTTCCTAATTCATATAAACATACTGATATCCTTTAGAAGTATGCTCTTAATGTTAAGAACGACTACTGGATTTAACAATACTTTTGCTTGTAGGAATAACAGAAATGATAAGCAGGAATGTAACATTTGTTGTGAAGTAAATGAATAAACCAGAGTGCAGGAAACTACATGCACTGGTACAGGAAGAATCTTCCTGCACGACCCGAGCGGAAGTAAACCAAGACAAGAATTGCAGGAAAGGAATTACTGGAAATAAATAAACTCAATAAACTTCCAAACCATAGATCCGTTGACACTTAACTACGAAATAAATTTAGCTCAAAACTTCTGAAACAAATACAAGAATCATTCAAACCATGCAACTGCAAATAAGTGTTTACACAGACCTTGTAAATGGTGAAAGCACAAGGGTAAACGAGCTGGGTTGGCTGGGCCCTAGCCAACCAGCTCGTTTCCCATTTACGGAACGAAATGAATAAGCACTTAAGTACTCATAAGATATAAGTTAGACACAATGTACGAATAACATGGAAAGTTCCTTGTATTACTTTATCAGAAAATATACATGATGGCGCAATTCGAGTCCAGAGCCAAGGGCAATACAAAATTACACAGCGAATGAAATTACAACTTAGATCGCTCCCTGGTTCTTCCTACAACCTACATTTTATACAGTCTTTCGGCCTTAGCCCCATTCTGCTAATGGAACGTGAACTTCGCTGGTCGTAGACCATCCTTGGCATGTATCCATCACTATATGCCGCCGATATCCAACCTCAGTTAGCCCGGAATCGAAATTGGAGTCGTGGACCAAAACACTCCTGTGGAAGGATTTGAACTGTTATGAAGATCTCGGAGCAACATCATTGGTGGTACAGGAATCTGCCTGCACTGATCATGCTGTTGTAGCTTTAACCCAGAAATAGATAGAAATGCTCTTTATTATCAAACCCTTAAGGTAGGGCAACACCATACATTCACTCCTTAAGGAAGGAGAATACTCCACAAGCCATATGCCTGTTCATACAAGAATACTTCTCTTCATCTTCATATCTCTCCATGTGGAGTCTCTAGCCTCTATATAGGCCTCATACATACAATACCATGCATCATTACCATGGTTTACTCATACCATCAACTAATACCGTGGGCCCATTACATTATTATTAACTACTTGTGGTCCCTTACATGACATGGGTTAACCACCTTATTTATTACTATGGCCCATCCCATTATTACATTATTACCTTGGGTACCTCCCTCGGTACCCCATATTACCCCCTAGGTACATAACATTCCACCCCCCTTAGCATGTTTCGTCCCCGAAACATGAGAAGAACACAAATAATAAGATCTACTCAAAAGAGTAGTCCACTGATACCAAGCACGTGCATCTAGCCATCCAGGAGAAAGGTGAACCCTCGATCTCGCTGGTGCCTCGCTCGCTTGAGATGGAAGTTGACCGTGGCCGCTCTTCTGTGTTGATGTGTAGTAGGTGGATTGTCTCTCCTTTGTATCCATATTGTGGGGGTTGTTGTCCTTGTGACTAACTGGTTGCCATCTTGATGGTTGTCTTGCAGGGTGATGTGGGTGATGATATGTTGAAGTTTTAACCCACGGTGTCTTCTGCTTGACTTCACCCTTCTGTGCTGCCTGTTGTGGTGTCGTCTTTTTCAATATGACTTCAACCACTGAGTCCTCCTCTGATGTATCAGCACCTGTAACCTTTTCTGCTTCAGCCTCTGTTTGTGTCTGATTGTCAACCATCAATTGCTCATCATCTGATATGTCAGACCCTGGAACATCTTCTGCTTCAGCCTCCTTGGACTCTACCTGTTTATTAATGGAAATATCCTGTAATGTAATTTTCTTCTTTTTATACCAGAGCTTCAGGAATTTCTTCTGTACATTAATATTGATAGTACCTACTGATTCCATCCAAGGGTAGCCCAAAACAACATCTATGTTATCCATATCAGAAGCATACAAATCACTATGCAACACATATTTATCCATAGAAATCTTCAAATCCTTGTACACTTGAACATCCTCATTATCAACCTGTGTATGTTCAATTTGTTTTGCTGGGATTTGCAATTTCTTTGTCAAATTGACATTTATAAGATTTTGTTTGCAACTCGGATTGATAGACACAATGATTTTCTCCTTCTGAATCAATCCATGAACCTGCAATACCGAGATACCCGCCAAAAATAACCCTTTTGGTTCCTTGGTTTCCTTCTTTCCTGTAAAAATAACAGCTTTGCTAGGCTGTGTGTCTATCTGTGTGTGCTTATTCACAAGATATGATTTACGGTCAAAGCGCTCTATAAGAGCTTTGGCAAATTGGGCCCAACTCGCAAAAGGTCCATTGCGACGTTGATGCCATTCCGCCCATTGCCATCGTTCATTGCCAAAGTACATGGTCCCCACTCTCAGCTTAGTCCAATCATCTTGGAGACGATTCAATTTGAAATAATGGTCCATTTTTGCTAGCCATGCGGACGGGTGAGAACCGTCAAATTTATACAACTCCCGCGAATTCCGATCTAGGCCTTCCATCACAAAAATATTGGTGAAAAATTGAAATGGTCACAGATCCATCAATATTGCTCAGAATCTCTATTATAACCTATTTTTAGAAATGGAACCACCACTTTGCATCTGCCCATGTGGTAGAAATCTTGATCGAGACACCTGAAATTTCAGATCTGCGCTGCTACTCTCCCGCCGTCACCCAAAATTTCTGCAAAAAGAGCTGATTTTAATTCAGCGATATCTCCCTCATCCGGACTTTGATTCGCCTGATTTTTTTTTTGAAATTGGGTTTTTTTTCACAAAGATTCCAGATATGCAATTAGATCTTGCAGATCATGCACCAAGACGTCAAGATCTGTGCCGCAATCCGCTGCCCCGAAAAATTGTCTCCAACCCTACTAATGTTTAGATCAGCGATATCTCCTTAATCCGGACTCCGATTTGACCGATTTTGTTTTTGAAATCGGATATTTTTTCACAAGGAATACAGATATGCAATCATATTTTTCATATTTTGAATCAAAACGTATAGATCTGATTTGCAAAATCGCCGCCCTTGAAATCCTGCAAAAAGTAAAAAAAAAATTCCACTTTTGTGCCCAAGAAAGTGCTCTGATACCACTTGTTGTATATCTAATACCACTTGTTGTAGCTCTAACCCAAGATGATATGATAATAGAAATAACCCAAGAATAACAAGATAGAAATGATGCTTTATTGATCAAACCCTTAAGGTAGGGCAACACCATACATTCACTCCTTAAGGAAGGAGAATACTCCACAAGCCATATGCCTGTTCATACAAGAATACTTCTCTTCATGTCCCTCCATGTGGAGTCTCTAGCCTCTATATAGGCCTCATACATACCATACCATGCATCAATACCATGGTTTACTCATACCATCAACTAATACCATGGGCCCATTACATTATTATTAAGTACTTGTGGTCCCTTACATGACATGGGTTAACCACCTTATTTATTACTATGGCCCATCCCATTATTACATTATTACCTTGGGTACCTCCCTCGGTACCCCATATTACCCCCCCTAGGTACATAACATTCTTCCATCTCTTCCTGCTCTTCCTCTCTAGTAGCTCTAGTAGCTATTATTTCTTCCTCTGTAGAATCCCAGAATCTTTCCCACGCGATTTGAAATCGAACAATTGGATGCATGGCTAGCATCCAGATCAGGCCATGGTTGGTAATGACTGCTGCCACCTTTCATGAACATCAAGCAGAGTACGCCATTAGCTGGAGACTTCTTAATAGGAAGAAAGGCATATTAAATGAGAAGGCTTCCGCCTATGGGAACCAGAGGTGAGCCAATATTCTGAAATGGTATTTAAACATGATGGTATAAGTCCCCTCACAGGTTATGTATATCATTAAAAAACCTGCTACCTCACCCCATGGGTGTGGTAATGAGTTTTGGTCGCACCCCTGGCCCTTATGAGCAACATTTTCTCTAGACTATAAGAATGCTTCAAGAAACTCTGGAAGGGAAGTTCTCCATGAAAACAACTTATGCCCCTGCTGGGGTAGCCCACTAACCTCTGCAATGGTTTCTTCTGTGACAAGGATTTCTATCCCCCAGACCTGAGAGCTCTCTTCTTCTAAATTGAGTGCGAATTCAATTGGAATTGCCTAGTTAAATCCTTACAACCTATCAAATTAAACGTTCCACCCTGCATTTTTGAAGACCTTCCATACCTCCAGATTGTTTCTGACCAATGTTGTTCCCTCTGGCTCATGGAGCATAGCCAGCCCACCCATCACTGTAAGAACTGGATCAACACGATGTGTATAGTCAGCTGGTAGGGGGGAGAGAAATAACAACCCAACTAACGATGACAATATTATTAGCATGGTGGCGGTGGAGTGAAAGGATAATAATGACTGCAACAACTTGAAAAACGCAAAAATTAATGGCAAGGTGTGGCAGTATAGGTGAACGATTATGGAAATTGAATACAACATACTGAGGAAATGACCGATAAAGTTATTGGCATACGATTTCAAATTCCAATGCGTGGGATTCATAATTACAAAATCGCACAATTTTTTTGGTTTCTGTTTTCACTAGATTTGGTAATGATGTGATATGATTATAGCTTTAGGTATGCTATCGTCTCTTTATGATGGGATCCCCCCAACTTAAATGAGGCCATATGTAGCACCTACTAGTCTCTTTTTCGAATATTTTAATTAAATCCATAAGAGTCAATGAAGGCGTACCTCGCAACCTACCTGGTGGTGGAGTAGAAGCAAAGATAATCGGTGGAGTAACGACAATAGTGGAGTAACAACATCGTTGGAGTAATAGCATCAGTGGAGTAATAGCACATCGGAGTAACAACAATGAAAGAGTAACAACAAAAGTGGAGTAACAACATCGATGGAGTAACAACATCAACAAAGTAACAACAATAATGGAGTAACAACACCGACAGAGTAACAACAACTAGTGGAATAACAACAATAGTGGAGTAACAGCACCGTCAGACTAACATCAACCAGTGTTGAAAAATTTCTCTGTTTCTCCTTGTCATAATTTAGTTCTTATTCTTGCAAAAAGACAAACAAGTAAGTAGTAACAACATATATATATATATATATATATATATATATATATATATATATATATATATATATATATATATATATAATATATATATAATATATATATTATATATTAAAAGGTAGAGTGAGCACTCTCTACACCAACAACCATCAAACCAGATGTATCAAAAAGCTGTTTTATGAAGGCATCTTTAGATGTTGGATGGTGGTATAAATTTAGAGGGTGTCTGCTCACCCGGAAGGAAGTACGATTTTTATCTACTATAATGAATCTAACTATGCCATTGGCAAATACAACGTCCACTTCATAGGGTCCCATCTAATGAGTGTGAAGCTTTCCTTTAAAATCTTTGAACTAGGAGTCATATAACAATGCCCAGTCCCCTGTATGAAACGCCTTGTTCTTGATAAATTTATCATGCCATTTCATTCTCTACCATTGAACAGTAGTAGTTCTCTAGATAGATTTTGAATGAATCTCATCTAACTGATTGAGTTGTTCCAGCTGGTGTTTTTGGGCCTCTTATAAGTTCAATCCTACTTCCAAATCTGTTCTGAGCGTACTGATCTTGAATTCAACTAGAAACAAGGGAGATTTTATGTAGATTATTTCAAATGGGGAAAACATGGTTGTATTTTGCCATGTCATCCTATATGCCCAAAGAGCTTCTGGAAGTTTCTGTGACCAATCCCTGTGATGACTTGCTACAGATTTTGTCAATATATTCTCCAACACTTTATTTGTACTTTCTACCTATCCATTTTCTTGGGGATGGTAAGCAGTTGTCACTTTGTGTTTGACCCCATATTTATGCATAAGCCTTTCTATCATGTGGGATGTGAACTATGCTCCTCCATCTAAAACAATTTCTCTCGAGGTACCATATTGGGCAAAAAACTCTTCAAAAAGAAAATCTTCCACCACCTGTTCTGTTGCTTTCGCAACCACTCTAGTTTCCACCCACTTAGTCACATAATCAATACAGACCAAGATGTGAACCTTCTGATGGGAGGGTGGGTTGATGGGTCCAACAAAATCGATGGCCCACTTCTCAAAAGGTTGCAATACTATCTGGGGTTGTAATGGCATTTCATCTTATTTCCCAGGTTGTCCCATACGTTGGCAGCTGTCACATCTTTGGACATAATCTTTAGCATCTCAAACGGTAGAAGGACAGTAGTATCCCATTTGCAGCACCTTGTGGCCTGTTATTTTATCTTCAAAATTTCCTCCACAAGGCCCACTATGGGTGGCCTTCAATATCTCATATATATCATCCTTTGATACACATCGCCAAATCTGTTGATCAACCCCTGTATGGAAGAGGTATCCTGCCATCCATGAATATTGGGTACTATGATGAATAATTTTACGTTGGTCCTTGTATGACAAATGATGAGGTACCTTTCTTGTATCAATATTGTTAGAAATATCTACATACCACGGAGTGTTAGCAGAAATTGAAAAAAGATATTCATATGGAAATCTATCTTCGATAGGTGTACCTTCGGTATTCTTTTCTAATCTAGAAAGCAAATCCCCAACCACATTGTCGTTTCTTTGTTTATCTACTACGGTAATATCAAATTCTTGAAGTAGCAAAAGCCATATTGTAATATGACCAGGAGTAACGGGTTTATTCATCAGATACCTGATAGTTGCATGATCTGTGTGTACAAAGGTTGGGTAACCAGTGATATAGTGTTAGAACTTGTGGAGTTTAAGGAAGAATTTCACATGGCGTATGTGAAAGCATGGAATGACCTAATGGAGACATGGAATCCATTTCCATATTGAGTACCAGAAGATGATATCCTCGTGATAGTGCAAGATTGGGTAAAGGAATGGATGACTCCACCGAGTGGAATGGTTGAAACAATTGGAGTAGAGGAGGGTACCTTGTAGGATGCGGGTATGAGTAGAAACAATCTCGATGAAGAGATAGAAAAAACAAGGAAAGGATAGGAACATGAAGAACACCTCAATGATATAAAGGTGTTAGAGGATTCACCCTTTACAGTTAAAATGTAGCCAAGAAAGAAGCAGAAGGTAGATAAGAGTAAGGGAGAAATGTCACTCATCCTCACTAATGGGGACATCGATGGGATAATAGAAAAGATCCATGAGCTCAACATGGAAACTTGGGAAAAGATTGATGATCACTTCAAGATGATCTTAGCTGAGGTACAACAGGGAATCCTGGAGCTGAAGAAATTTCTGTAGGCAATGAGGCAACAAGAGCAGGTAGCCTAGTTGTTGGAACTAGAAAAAAGACTAGAAACATCCTATGGAGTTAAGATGCTACACATGCCAGTTGGAGCACTAAATTTTGAAGCAGAGCAGATAGAGATCAATCCAAATCATGGCACAGTCTCCAGATTAATGTTAATATGCTACCCTTCCAAATGTTGCATGAATTTCACCAAGGTATCACTATAGAATTGCAAGAACGAGAGCAAGGTATGGCATTATTAAAAGAAAAGGCGGAGTAAAAAAAAGCATTGATGTAGAAGGATTTGAAGAAATTGGCCCAAGGATAGGGAGGAGGAAAGATTGCAATGAGAATAGCTGGAGAAGGCCATTGTTGAGACTGCATCATAGTTTCAGACATGTAGTTCCATGAGGATGAAGCACCAGTAAAAAAGGTTGCAAATCTTTCCCTTGAGATCAAGGACTCATAGAATGCTATTTCTAAGTTGAAATTTGACTAAGAAGTGAAAATATCAGAGATGCAAATAAGGTTACATCCAAGTACACCACGAGAGGTTCGAGAGTAGAGACAAAGGGACCTCAACATGACACTATAAGGGATATATGATAAAGTAGCAGATTGTGGAGAACTACTTGACAATACGATGCAGATTTGGACCTCACTACAAGAGGATCCAAACATCATGAAGATTTAAGAGGAATTGCAGGTCAAGAAGAAGTGACATGATGAGATCCCGATATCTGTGAAGACCCTACCAATCTTGCAAAGGCTTGTGATCATTTCTGAAGGATAGAACCTCTAGTCACAAATAGATGATCTTCGGAGGCAAGCACAGATCTTGCAGGAGATGACTCAGTCATGGTAGGAGGAAGCGTTAGAACGTTTGCAGGCAATGGATGAGAGGTCGAAGGAATTGAAGTAAAGGGAAGCTAAGATATTGTAGAAGTTTGTTGGCCCTACTATAAAATATTTGTTGAAGGAAGTGTGCCAGGTAGAAAAATTGATGGCATAAAAATTCCATCAATACAACACAGTGTACAATGATATCATAGCAAAGGTCAAGGGCATCGAAGCTGAGTGACTTGAGATGAGTCATGGGTGAGTGTTGGGGGCCTGTCAAGAATGGCCCAACATGGTCCAAGTTTTGGGTAAAAGACCTCATAAAAGGAGCAGATAGCGTGGAGCTGGTGAGATATATTCATCGCACAAAATTTTGGGGCTTTGGGTATGGGATAAAGCCCCTATTTTGTAATGGGTATCATGTATTAGTCCTTATTTTATGGATCCATGGTATATGGACAATGCTTTTTGTAAATATGAAATGCATTTAAGAAGATGTAATACTTTTTAATTGTGTTGTGCAATGTAATATCATAAGTTAATTAAATCTATGTATTTGCATTTGTAGTCCATAGTTTTAGGTAGAGCTCCGCCGATGAGTGCGCGGAGGCATGGAAGAGTCTACAGCTGAGTGCACATACCACCTGGAGCTGGGTGCACATGTTGAAGACATATATGTACTGAATAATTATATTAATAAAGGAGAAGTTATTGTGAAGAATTGTACATCTTTTTGTGTCTAATCTTTTTTGTTGTTAGTATCGTTATGTATGATTTTCACTAAATTATTCAACGAACTGTAAGATATGCTATTATTGGTTATAATTTATGTGTTTAATTAGATTATGTTAAATTAATAATTTGACCAAAGTTATTATGCACACGAAGTTATACAATCAATATAGAGTAGAAGTAAATACACAATGTCATTGCATGGATATCCCTTCGGTTGCGGAAGGATGTTTCTGTAGCCTCCCATAACTGATTCGGGTGAGACTACGATTTGCTTGCAGGTCATTGCTGAAAGGGCCAGTAGTTGAGGGTTTTGTTGGTGCGCAACACACTCTGAACCTGGGACAAGTCAGTTCAAGCTAATAAATGGCTATGTTGCTGAAGGAAGCGTGCCAGGAGACATAAAGTTATCCATCAAATCAAGAACACGCACAACTTGATAATGGAGTTCAACCAATATGGGTTACGTCTCTAGGCTGAGTGTCAATAGTGGGGAGGTCACTTGATTAATTTATGCAAGATGATGATGAATACATTATGTGTTCTTTGTCTATACAAGCAAGAACTACCTTAATTAGAGTCACATGTCTCTCAATGAGATACTCTTCTTACAAGAACTCTCACTTAGAAAATCTCTCATTCAGCATGAAAAATAACAAGCTCTCACATGAAGTGGCATACAAGGATCTTCTAACAAAATGAAAAATAAGGATCTCAACATCAAAGAATCATCTTAGAAAAAAATCAAAAAAAGGTATTCCATCAATGCATCTTATAAGTCCACTTTCCGTGATGGCCTGAAAGTGCACTCCTTTGTTGAAGAAATAAACCACATGATTAAATTCCTCATGAAAAATTGTGAAATTTGACTATAAATGTCACTCCTTTTTGACTCGGTCAAAGTTGGGTTTCTAGGGAATATTTTAGATTCCTCACAATATTCTCTTTTGGACACATGCAACAAATATTTACCTCAAATTAAGAAATGGATTGTACCATCAAACTCTTGGAGAAAAACTAGTTCAAGTGAGTATAAACTTGACATATTTCTGACACCCTCAAAATTATTCCCTCACATAATCTTAAAGATTCCTCATAGAAAATATTCTTTGAAATATTGCTTAACATATTCTCTAACAATATTCCTAGAATATTCTTGAGATTCATGTCTTGATTGGCCTACCCATGTCATCATCTCTCATGTATTCTCCATGGTTCTCTTTGAACCATTCAAATGACATTTTATCACAAAGTGTGAGGGTGAATAAGAAAAAGTGTGTGGTTCGCACAATGGTTGGAATATTCATATTAAGTTACTTGTTGTTGAGAAGGTTTTTGGTTCAAAGCCCATGGACTCCTTGGTTTACTTTAATATGGTTTTAAAGCCCAATTTTAGTTTTAGTATAATTTTCAAACCATATAATATATGGAAATCGTATTTCCATATTGTAACAACTCCAAAAACAATGAGAATAAGAAAAAAATGGAGATTGCGCAATGCCCAGGCCACTTGGGCCTAATTTGAGGTGCCATGTGGTAGGCTCTCATTGGTCCATATCATTTTCCACTTTTGCCACTTTCTTGCCATGTGTCGACTTGTGGTGTTTCCACCTTATTTGCTTGTCGGTCAACCTAGTTTGCTGAGAGGGTTGCCACATTAGCTCTATGGGTCCCATTAGGACTGCTAAATTTTATTCCACGTGTCATTTGTATGACCTTTCATGTTGCAAAATGTTGACTTTGAATTTGACTTTTGACCAACTTGACTGAAAATTTGACTGAGCATACATTTCTCATACGAACTCAGATTGAGGTGTCGTTTGCACTATTGGAATAAATAATATGAGCTCTACACTCCAATATTGGTTTTGAAAAAATATGAATACTTTTATTTTTGATACTTTCTAGATCCACTGGATCATTCCTCCCTATTGAGGAGCTTTTGGTCCTACAAAAACATAAAAACAATTTTCAATTTGTTGTACTCCCTCATTTGAACAACAATTTCCCTAATAGGCCACAAGTCCTTGTCCTTCCTCTTTGTACTTCAGAGCCATAAGTGATGAACTGACACCTGTATCCTATACAAACCTGTAGTACATCTTTCAAAATACATGTTCAATTACAAGACCTATCATGACCCAGACTAACCCCCATACTTGCCAAGAGTTTATAACACACTCTTTGGTTAAGTTTACATCAAATCATAATAGAAACAAATACCCAAGCTATCAACTTAAAGGGCCAAAAACATCTCCATGTTGTTTTCATAAGTGATGGCAAACACTTCATCACTTTTACAATCATTTCGCAACATGCGATTTAGAAAATGTGGCTATGTTGAACTACTAAAAAATTATAATCATATATTACCTAACCAGGTTGATGGGCTCTATCCTTATAGATAGCTTTCTCATTGATTTATTTCACTCACAACTTCCCTTTGATGTTCTTTAGGTCCTTTTTTCATTGCTCTAGAATAATCTACCAACATGTGGCTCTCTAATGTCCATGATTTTTAAAATGGCTACAAAAATTCTTCTTCCTCAAGACTTTTTTGACTTTCTTCCTTTTCTCATGTGGATAAGGTTTCTCATGTCTTGTATTTTTCCTTTCTAACATTCTCTTCCAGCACTTTGAAACCACATGGTTATACAAGCCATTAAAAATACATGGTTTTCTACGCACAAGTTTTTTTCACTATTTTCAATTTGATTGTAATCAAAATGAACTTTACAATATTGGAAATCATGATCACTAGAGGCTTCTAAGGTACTCTTAGCACCCTTCATCATCCTAGACTTGTCACATGAATATTTTCATGTTTCTTCCTTTCTGACATAGACCAATCCTTCATGTCATGGTAATTCCACCACTTGGATGGGATTCAAAATTCCTTGCCCATTAGCTCCTGGAGCCTTGTATTCATATCCCATGTTCTTCATTAATCTTGAGCAAATGCCTGTAGTGTGCTTTTCAAACGCACCCAAATAATCATCATCATCATTATGTGAAAATGAAATTAAAGAACTATCAACATTTTTATCTCTAAATAAAATGGTGATGACTTCACTAAACACTCATCTCATTTCAACCCTTCCAAGGCCTCTTCCATGACTCATAATTGAAGTTGCAATATTTGCTTCTCCTCCTCTTCTTCTTCTTCTTGTAGAAGTATCTTCAATTCGAAATTTAGTTCCTTAAGGATTTCATTTATCTCTTCATTTTAATGACAAGAAGAAGATGAAGAATAAGTATATTCACTCAAAGATGGAGACGGAGCATCATCCCCTGCTCTCACTTTCTCACTTTTTGCTCTTGCTATTTTCTCCTCATAATACAAATACATTATACCTAACATGATTTCCATCCTATAGAAGGATTCATAGAGATATCTGTGATCCTCCTTTTTATTTTCTTATTTCACGTCCAACCTCTCATATTCATACTCGCAATTAACATAAGAAATAAGACTGCTTTGATACCAAGCTTGATTTGGATTCTCTCAGCTACCAGAATTAACCAAGATCTTTTAATTATGTTATGTTAACATAGTTTGGTTTGAAAGAGTATGAAAAATCACATGTTCATACATTAAATAAGAGGAAACATAAAGGCAACCATAAAATCAAGAATACACAAAACCTGATAATGGAGTTAACCTAGTGTGGGTTACATCTTTGGGCCTGGGGTCAAGAGTGCGGAGGTCACTTCATTACCATTTGTAATATGATGATGAATAAACGACCTATACATTTTCAATACAAGGAAGAATCTCTTAACTAGAGTTCCATATTTCTCCATGAGATGTTCTTCTTATAAGAACTCTCACTCATAAAAGCTCTCCTTCAGGAGGACAAAATAACAAGATCTCACATGTAGTGACATACAAGGATTGTCTAACAAAATGGAAGAAAAAGATCTGAAAATTAAAGAATCATCTCAATAAAAATCAAAATAATACATGGAATTAGTGCATATTATACATCCACTTCTAGAGATGGCCTGAAAATGCACACCTCTAATGAAGAAATAGAGTGCAATGTTGAATTCTTGGAAACAAATTGTGAAATCTGATTGTAAACTTAACCCCTTTCTGATTCGGTCAAAGTTGGGCTTCCAAGGAATATTTTAGATTCCTGAAAATATTCTATTCTTGACACATGAAAGCAATATTTTGCTCAAATAAAGAACTAGATTGTGCCATTAGACTCCTCGAAAACAACTAGTTCAAATGAGTATAAACTCGACATAATTCTAACACCCTTAAAATTCTTCCCCTAGGGAATCTTAAATATTCCTCATAGAGAATAATCTTTGAAATATTCCCTAATATATGCTCTAATGATATTCCTAGAATATTCTTGAGATTGATGCCTTCATTGTCCTACATGTGCTTCACATATCATGAATTTCCCATGGTTGCCTTTGAACCATTCCAATGGCATTTTATACCAAAGTGTGAGGGTGAATAAGGAAAAGTGTGTGGTTCGCACAATGGTTGGCATAGTCATATTAAGTTACTTGTTGTTGGGGAGGTTTTGGGTTAAAAACCCATGGACTGCTTAGTTTACTTTAATATTATTTTAAATCCTTGTTTTGGTTTTAATAAAATTTTCAAACCATATCATATACCGATATATGGACCAGGTCAGATATACCTTTTGATGAAAAATATCATTTGTGTATGTCAATATTGTCACGACTCCCAAAAGCATGAGAATAAGAAAAAATGGAGGTTCACCATGCCAAGGCCACCTGGGCATGTTTTGAGGTGCCATGTGTCACCATGTGATTGGGACATTGGTAGGCTCTCATTGGAACACATCATATGCCACTTTTCTCGCTTACTTGCCATGTGTCAATTGATGGTGCTGCTACATCATTTTCTTGTGGGTCCACTTGGTTTGTTGACTATGCTGCCACATTAACTCTTTGGGTAGGATTGCTGACCTTGATGAAATGTTTCATCCATATGGCCTACCATGTGGCAAACTATTGACATTGACTTTCTCCAAGTTTGACTGAAACTTTGATTGAGCATAACTCTTGCATACAAACTTAGATTGAGGTTCCATTTGCACCATTGGAATCAGGAAGAAGAGCTTTATTCTACAGTAATAATTTAGAAAAATAATGGATACTTCGGTTTTTGAGCCTTTTTAGAGCCACCTATATCACTTGGGCTGATAGAGAATGTCGCTTTCCTATTGAATATTGTGCTTCTTCATGGCCTCTTCTAAGGCATTCAACTTTATCCAACATCTTGCTTAAATATGTCCTTGTTTGGCACAAAAATTAGAAATTTCATTTGTTTGGTCTTCTTCTTTTCTTGTTTTTCATTTGTCTTTGAGGATGATTCTTCATTCTAAGAAATTGGAGGAGAATAATTAGTATTTTAATTAGGCTTGGGGGAGACTCAAGGGCTAGTGCATAAATTTTATTTGGTTAAAACTGAGATTTTTGCTTACATTTGGAGTTCCACCAAATATTGATTTAAAGAGCTATAAAGAACATCTAGTTTCTTGAGCATAGATTTTTCTAGTATGATACAATCATAAAATATCCGAAAGCTGGGAATTTAAAAAATTTCACCAAGGGCATCCCTTAATGCATAGAAGGTAGATGCCAAAACTTGAAAAGGACCCTTTGATTTCGACAAAATCAAGAAAATATATTCAACATATTTTTTCTCCTTGCCACATGATTTTAGTTGAGACAACAAAGACCTAAATTGAGGTAGATATTCCTAAATAGAGGCATGCTCATGAGGTACTAGGGATGATAATTTAGTTTCCAATTATAATGCATGGAACTCATAAATACCTCCAAATAGAGAAGCTCATTTTTCCCAATTCTCTTTGCGAGTTTAATATTCTTCAAGATGAAATAATAGGCCGTCTGAAACATGCAACCCAATCAACTCCATTGCTTCATCTAGTTTATTCTTGTAGGAAAATATTTCAAGTTATTTTGTAAAATTTGGTTGGTTTTCACTTAATGTTTGGCACAATCCCTTAGATTGTAGTAGTTGTTTCATTTTTATTTTCCAGTTATGATAATTTTACGAATTAAGTAACTCTATTATCGTTAATTCTATCCTAATATCAAAACTCAAAAATTTACAACTACTCCAGAATGCCAAAAATTTGCCCAAACTTCTGTTTACGCTAGTAAAAAAAGGTTGCCAACACTTTCTTCTAGAACAATCCAAAAATATTTGCCCAAATTCTTCTTTTCACTCCAACCAATAATTTTTTGCAAATCCTTTTTTAAAGAAAAATAATTTCAAAATATTTTTCCCAACAAAATCCAAAGAATTTCAAAATAAATTTAATGAGGGCCAAAGCAATTGAAAACTTAAAAAGAAAAACACTTTTACCCAAATGCCTTCCACCTTTAGAATTTGTGCGAAAACTTCCCTTTTTTGAACGCCAAAAAATCTCATTCATAAATCTCTTTCTCCATTTCTAAATAACCTTTCTCCTTTAAAACCAATTCAACGGAAAATTAAAAAAACAAAAAAAAGATAATGATAATGGTTTTGAAGTTCACTAATTGAGAGTAATGATATGAACTCCCTCCTCAACCTTTTGGAAATCTATTTTTAAAATTAGTTTTTCGATATAGTTTTGTATCTAAATCTATTTGGGATTTGTTGCTTGGAGCCTCGAAACGCCAAATTTGGAAGTGTTCCCATTACCCCTTGTTAATCGCCTTCCGTGCACGAGATTCACTAAGAATCGTGACCGCGAATCTTGTCCAACCTTTGAAGATCTATGCAATGTTGTCTTTTGCTGACATTTAAATTTTTTGTCCCTGCGTAGCGGAAGACGTTCCGACATTTAGTCTCAAAATCTGGGACGACAGTGTAAGCGTCATTGAACAAATCCACCAGTTGAAGTAAGAAATTTTAAAACATTCATACATTTTTATCAGTTGTTCGTAAATAGTTTGGAAGGTGCTGTAATTTTGTCTAAAGAATTTGGCACAACACATTGGTATGAAGTTCTGCCCATTTTTAATTTTCCCACATAATTTTTTTCGGAGAAAGGTAGTATCATAAAACAAGGCACTTTATATAAGACCTTTTTTCGGATTTTAAAAAAGGGGAAGCATATTAAAAAGTGAGAAAGGAAAATTTTAATGTGCCCACATAAATCCTAAAAAGGGAAAGGCATATTAATATTCTTTGGTCCTCATTAAAATTATTCTTTGGATTTTGTTGGCCATAAGGTTTTATTTTTTTTCATTAAGGGAAAAATTATTGGCTGCAGTGAAAAGGAGTAAAAAAAGAATCCGGGGAAATATTTTTTTTTAGCAAAATGTTTTCACAACTTTTTTAACAGGAATAAAAATAAGTTTTGGCAATTCTTTGTTGGCATTCTGCAGTAGTTGTAAAATTTGAGTTTTGATATTATGGTGAAGTTAAGGATAATATATTTACTTACTTTGTACAATTATCATTCTTGGTAATGAAAAATTCTACAATTGTTGCAATCTAACTAGTTGTGGAAAACATTAAGTGAAAACTAACCGAATTTTATAAAAGGAGTTGAATTTTTTTCCTACAAGAACAAACTAGTTGAAGTAATGGAGCTGATTGGGTTTGCATGTTTTGTACAACCTATTATTTCATATTGAAGAATATGAAATTTCCAAAGAAAGTTGGGAAAAACTAGCTTTTGTATTTGGAGGTATTAATGAGTTTCATGCATTATAATTGGAAACTAAATTATGAGCCCTAGTGCCTGATGAGCGTGCCTATATTGAGTAGTATGTGGCTCAATTTAGGTCTTCGTTGTCTCAATTAAAATCATGTGGCAAGGAGAAAAAATATGCTTAATGTATTTTCTTGATTTTTTCAAAACTAAAGCATACATTTTAGGTTTTTGCATCTACCTTCTATGCATCAAGGGATGCCCTTGTGGACAAATTTCAAATGCCCATCTTTGAGAGATTTTTTTATCGTCTCATACTAGAAAAATCTAAGCTAAAGGAACTAGATGTTATCTTTATCTATTCAGAAAAAGATTTCGTGGCTCATAACTCCAAAGGTGTTTCCAAATCTCGGTTTCAACCAAAAAAAAATTCTACACAAGCTCATGAGTCTCCCTCCAAGTCTAAGTATAATACTAAGAATCCTCCTCCAGTTTCAAAGAATGAAGAATCTACCTCAAATAAAAAACAAAAATAGGAAAAGAAGAAAACCAAAATAAAAGAAATTTGCACATTTTGTGGCAAACATGGACATATTGAAGTAGGATGTTAGATAAAGTTGAACGCAACAGAAAAGGCCATGAAGAAGCACAATATTTCAATAGACAAGGGACAACTGTATCATCCCAAGTCATACATAAATTTACAAACAATTGGGTACTTGATTCAAGAGCTTCACATTATATGACTACTTGTTAAGACTTGCTTCCATCTACATCTTAGAGAAACATCTCACAAATTGCAGTTGGTGAATCAACACAACTTGAAGTAATGGGATTAGGAATTGTACAAATGACGCATGGGTGTATTAATAATGTGGTCCTAGTCCCTCAAATTTTTGCAAATTTATTTTCCATTTATCAAATATGTCATTTTGGTAATGGGAAAACTGCAGAGTTTTCTCTAATGAAGTGGTCATTAGAGAACTACATGATCTTGCAATTTTTGTTGCTATTGGATAATTTGATCATGCCTCTATATTATATAAGTTTGTATGCTTCGATCTTTCTCCTTCTTCTTCTTTCATAGCTCATGTTGATTCATTCACTGAGATTTCACATGAAATATTTGGTCATCTCAATTATAGATATTTGCAGCAAATGTACACTCAAAATTTGGTTTAAGGTCTTCCTAAGGTTTCATTTATTGATGGAGTGTGTGTAGGTTGTTCCTTTGGAAAACTACACCAAGATTCCTTTCCTAAAGGGAAAGCCTCAAGGGAACAATAACCTCTTGAATTGGTGCATAGTGATCTAATGACATTTTCAACTCCTTGTTTCAGGGGCCAAATACGCATTAACATTTATTGATGATTTATCACAATACTTTTCTGTGTATTTTCTCATGTACAAGAGAGAAGTGTTTTCAAACTTCGACACATTTAAATATATTGTTGAGAAACAATATTCATGCTCCATTAACAAGCTATTTGTAGATAATGGGGCGGAATTAGTGAACATGAAATATCAAATTTTTTTCAAAGAACATGGCATTCTTCATCAACATTTTGTTCCCTACACCCCTGAGCAAAATGGTGTATCTGAATGGAAGAATAGAACAATTAAGGATATAGATAATTGCATGGTTCATTCCAAGATCTTGGCACCTAATTTTTGTGCTGAAATAGTTAATTGTGCTAATTACATTCAAAATAGGATGCCTCATAAGGCAATTCAAAATATGGAAGCTAGGACACATGAGAAGCCCAATGTATCTTCTTTTAGGGTATTTGGTCGTCCTGCTTGGGCATTAATTCTAGATGAAAATCACAAATCCATGGAAAAGAAAAGTCAACCATTGATATTTATTGGTTACTATGAGGATATGAAATCTTATCTTCTCCTTGATACTAACTCTAAGGAACTTTTGTTCTGACGAGATGTTCATTTTGATGAAAAAACCAATCTAGGATCATCTTCTTCCCCTACTACCTCATCTTCAATTGTTGATTTTGGTGCTAATCATTGTGATTATTTTATAGATATGGAAGAAGAAGAAATCTCTACTGAGGTTCCTCAGCCAGAAGAAAATATTCCATCAACACCAACAGAACCCGTACAGGAGTATCTTGTTCTGGACAATTCCTTGAGGAGGAGTCTTCTTAAGAGAACTAATCCTAATAGATTTGGCTATGATGCAACTTATTTTAGTTATCTAGCCTCAAATCATCCATAGTATGAAGGAATATCTCTTTTGGTTCATGCCACTTCAGAGGATCCACAAGAATTTTATGATGTTGTTGGAAAACCTCAGTGGGAAATCTTCCATGATAGAAGAGTTTTGATAAAGAATCATACTTGGGATCTTGTTCCTATTCCAACGGGATACAAGTTCGTTTGTTGCAAGTAGCTCTACAAAACCAAATATGCAACAAATCGATCTGTAGACAAACGTAACGCATGACTTGTGGCCAAGGTATTTTTATAGTATGGTGGAATTAACTATTCTGAGTGTTTCGCTCGTGTCACCAAGATGGATTCTATTCATCTTGTACTTTCTCTTATAGCTTCCCAAGGCTGGTTAATTTACCAAATGGATGTTAAGAGTGTTTTTATGCATGTTGATCTACATAAGGCGATTTACATGGAGCAATCCCCTCATTTTGTCGAGGATCCTTCACTTGTCTAATGGATTAGGTGATGTTTAGATGGTCTAAAACAAGCTCCTAAAGATTGGTATGAGAATATGGGTAATTTTTTTTATTTCCCCGGGGTTTAATTGTTGTCACTCTGATCCAATAGTCTACACTAAGAGACATGCTCTCATTTGTTGATTCTAGTTCTATATGTGGATGATTTGATTCGCACTAGGAGTTCTTCATCTATGATGGGACAATTTTCTATGACATATCTCGGTCTTCTACACTACTTTATTGGCTTGCAGGTTCGCCAATATTCAAAAGGAATCACCATCTTCAAGAAAAAATATGCTCTTGATTTACTCCATGATTTTGGCATGGCTAATTGTAAGCCTTCACCTACTCCTTTTCAACATGGTGTTATTATTACTGCTAGTTCCACCACTACCAAGGTGGATCTTACATTATATCACTAACTTATAGGAAGTCTAATTTTTTTGAGACACATCTGACCTGACATTGACTATGCAGTCAAGCTGGTGTCCAGATTTGATCAGGATCCTCATCATAGTCACTAGAAAGAAGCAAAGTATATTCACATATATATTCAAGTAACCTCTAATTTTAGCATTCAATATACTGTTGGTTCTCCTGAGCTTGCAAGTCCACTTATTCTAGCTGGGCTGAATCAATGGATGATTGAAAATCCACCTCTAGATTTTTTTTTTTTTTGTCTCGGGTCTGCTCTAATTGCTTGGTCCTACAAGAAACAATCAATACTTGAATTATCTAGGAATTTTTTTTACTATAGAGATGCAATTATATCAAGTCAAGAAGTTCTTTGGATGTGACATTTGTTTCTTGTGTTTGGAATTCAACGAGATTAACCAATTCTCTTATGGTGTGATAATCAAAGTAAAATACAAATTTATAGAAATCTCGTGGAGCATCAATGGAAAAAACACATTGAGATTCAAATAGACATCATTTGCCAAATTTTTCAAGATGTTGTTCTCAACCTGGAATATGTACCTACTATAGAACAAATAGCATATATTTGTACAATCCTTAGCATCACCAAGGTTTCTTCAGTTAAAACATATGCTTGGAGTAAAGGAAGTTGTCCTTGAGGCGTCATCTTCAGTACTCCTTCCCTTATCTCTTCATTTTCTATCCTTTTTTCTCATGAAATGTTGCACTTGGGTACCTAGAAAGGTGTTAGGATATTTCGACACATAGGAAATAGTTAAGTATAACTTGGTCTAATGTAGAGTTTGGTAAAGTTTGTTTCTTTACTATATACATTTGAAACTTATAATCTAACATTCACGATATGTTCTAGACATGAAGTGATTTGACGGTTCATTCTCTCCTCCATATTACTGACACTTGATCCATGGCTTAACACCCGATTAGTCCATGATCCCTATTTAAAGAACATGGAGGCTCATTTGTAGGATGAATGTTCATGAGAGAATCTTATGTAATTTTTCTTTCTTTTATTAATAAATCCCCTGAATTGGTCGCGTTGGCTCAATCCATGGACTGTTTCCCTCTTTGAGCATTCTAACCACGTTAAGAATACTAGTATATTGATCAGTGATCTATTTGTTAGTGGTGTCCTTTGGAGTTCTATCTGAGGAACTTACTCTGTAAATTCCTACATGGTATTAGAGCTATTTGAGGGTCGCATCCATTGGTGATCCGTATCGGAAGTCGGTACAACTGCATCTGACTGTCGTTTCCTATATCTATTATTTCTGACTACTTTCAGGCCAAGAGGATTGCTCTATTGTGTTAGGATGTTGGGTCCCTATAATACTAGTGATTACCCGATTACTATTGTAGTTGTATCCCTTATTAATATTGTTGTGCCCCTATTGTCCCCATATTGTTATTATTGTGCCCCATAGAATCCCCCTATTGTTATTTTTGTGGCTTTATATTATTATTGTTAAGTCGGCTGGGTTATATTGTGACTCCTTAGACTGCTATATATAGAAAGGAGGTTTTGTCATTTGAATCATCCAAGAATTGTTCATTTATGTAATGTAAAGGAGGTTTCCCCCTCGAAGAGGCTAAATTCTAAGGCGTTGATCTATCTTCTTCTTGAGCTGGTTTTATAACATTTGGTATCAGAGCTTTGGATTCTAGGGTTTCGCTGCTCCAAACAGGTCATCGTGACATTTTCGCTACAACTTTTTTCTACGACATTTCAGAAGCTAAAAAAAAACCCATTTGAGAATAAATCGCGCTAAATCTCGGGTACGAATTTCAAAGCGCTTCACGCTATATTTGCGGAGAGCTGATCTGAGAAGTTGGTTTTTTTGTAGACTCTTGAATTACATTCCAAACAGGTGACCTGGGGAAAATCGTCATAAATTTCTTTCTGATCATTGGATTGAAATTTCGTAAGAAGGTACAGAAAGAGGATGGAGTGCAATTTCTTGTATTTATTTTTTAGAGGCAAAGGTTGACACAGGGACTCATGGCATGTCGTACAAGTTCCCTCTACTGAACTAGTCTATAATCAGGTCACTGTGGGAGATTTCACATAACTCTTACTTGGAGAATCCAATTTGGATCACACTGGTGGAATTGGAAAGAGGACACAAAGGGCTATTCCAAGTCACAATTTTAGAACTAGATGATCTGAAAACACAGAGATACATCAGAGGCAATATCAAGCTCTTACAAAGTGAAAAAAGGTGTGTAGATTTTTTTAAATTTTTTCTTAAACTTGGTTTGAAAATCTATTTTGAAGGAATTCAAAGGGAATAGTAGAGCACTATTATCGGTAATTTATGCCCCGAGGAAAGAAAATGAAAACACCTAGTAAGCAACCTGAAAGCTCTAGCATGACTCATGAAGAAGAGGAAGAAATGCTACATGATATATCAAAATTACAAGACCAAGTGCAACAAATGTCACTCTCACAAAAGATAATAGAAGCTAAGATAAAGAGCATGGAAGCTAAGATGGATGATTTGAAGATATATTTGAAGACACATTTGAAGAGAGACATGGAAGATTTGAAGACAGATTTCACAAATTTTCTACAAGAAATACTTACTAATGATGAAAAGGTAGTAAAGGAAACTCATGATGCGAACAAAAGAAATGTTAATAATGATTTCATAGACTCTAATGTGGGATCGAACACCCACCATATTCCAAAAATTGATATGAGGAAGTTTGATGGCAAGGATCCCACAACATGGATATTACAGATGGTGCAATTTTTCGATCTCAATAATGTGCAAAACACACAAAAGGTACGTATTGCAACTTTATATTTGGAACCAAATCAGTTTGTATGGTATCAATGGCTTTGCTCTCGTAAACAAATTATCACTTGGCAATTTTTACAAAAGAATTGACAGCACATTATGAGGATACAAAAAGCAACACTTTTTTTAGTCAATTGATAAGTCTCAAACAAAGGGTTCAATAATGGAGCACATTGAGGAGTTCCAAAAATTGAACATAAGGGTAAAAGATATTCCAGAGGAGCATAGGATGATGTGTTCATAGGGTCTTTAAAGGATAATATCCAACATGATGTTCGCCTTTGGGAACCTGATTCATTAGAGAAGGCATTCAGGTTAGCAAGAAAAATGGAAAGCAAAATTATGGCAACCAGGAAGCATACCACTCACAACTTTAAAGATGGAAGTGTTGTTTCCCTTAGTCTTCCACAGCCTATAAGGTTGACACCACAACAATTGGAAGAAAAAAGAGCAAAAGGCTTTGTTACAATTGTGATAGCAAATACACTAAAGGTCATAAGTGTGTTGAGAAGAAATTATTCTACATAGATTGTGAAGAGGAAGAAGAAAAGGAGCAAGAAAGGTCAAAAGAAGAGGATATACTCCAGGAACAAAGCCTAGATAAGAATAAATGAATCCGACCATATCTTGTAATGCATTGGTTGGAATTACTACTCCTCAAACCATCAAGATAGAAGGACAAATCAAGAAGAAAAAGGTAATAGTGTTGATTGATTCAGGAAGT
>APFE030663148.1:279377-297215 GCA_000404065.3 Pinus taeda
TAATTTTGATATATCATGTAGCATTTCTTCCTCTTCTTCATGAGTCATGCTAGAGCTTTCAGGTTGCTTACTAGGTGTTTGCATTTTCTTTCCTCGGGGCATCAGTTACCGATAATAGTGCTCTACTATGCCCTTTGAATTCCTTCAAAATAAATTTTCAAACCAAGCTTAAGAAAAAAAATAAAAAAATCTACACACCTTTTTTCACTTTGTAGGAGCTCGATATTGCCTCTGATGTATCTCTGAACTTTCAGATCATCCAGTTCTGGAATTGTGACCTGCAGTAGCCCTCTATGTCATCTTTCCAATGCCACTAGTGTGATCCTGTTAGGTCCCTATAATACTAGTGATTACCCCATTACTATTGTAGTTGTATCCCTTATTAATATTGTTGTGCCCCTATTGTCCCCATATTGTTATTAAATGTGCCCCATAGAATCCCTCTATTGTTATTTTTGTGGCTTTATATTATTATTGTTAGGTCAACTGGGTTATATTGTGACTCCTTAGACTCTTATGTATAGAAAGGAGGTTTTGTCATTTGTATCATCCAAGAATTGTTCATTTATGTAATGTAAAGGAGTTTTCCCCTTCGAAGAGGTTGAATTATAAGGCGTTCAACTATATTTTCTATATTTTTGTGAGTTGGTTTCATAACATTTGGTATCAGAGCTTTGGATTCTAGGGTTTTGCTGCTCCAAACAGGTCATCATGGAATTTTCGCTATAAACTTTTTTCTGCAACGTTTCAGAAGCGAAACAAAAAACCCATTTGAGATGAAAGCGCACTGAACCTTGGGTCTGAATTTCAGATCTTTTAGCGCTATATTTGCGGAGATATTATTTGAGGAAGTTGGTCTTTTTGCAGACTCTTGAATTACATTCCAAACAGGTGACTTGGGGAAATCGTCATAACTTTTTCTTTGAGCATCGAATTGAAATTTTGTAAGAAGGTACAGAAAGAGGACGGATTATAGTTTCTTGTATATATTTTTCAGAGCTAAAGGTCAAAACAGGGACACTTGGCACGTTGTACAAGTTCACTCTACTGAATTAGTCTATAATCAGGTCACTGTGGGAGATTTCGTATAAATCTTCATTGGAGAATCCAATTGCGGTCAAACTGGTGGCATTGGAAAGAGGACACAGAGGACTACCACAGGTCACAATTTCAAAACTGGATGATCCTAAATTACAAAGATACATCAGAGGCAATATCGAGCTCCTACAAAGTGAAAAAAGGTGTGTAGATTTTTTTAAATTTTTGCTTACGCTTGGTTTGAAAATTTATTTTGAAGGAATTAAAAGGGCATAATAGAGCATTATTATCAGTAACTGATGCCCTGAGGAAATAAAATGCAAACACCTAGTAAGCAATCTAAAAGCTCTAGCATGACTCATGAAGAAGAGGAAAAAATGCTACATGATATATCAAAATTACAAGACCAAGTGTAACAAATTTCACTCTCATAAATGCTGACAGAAGCTAAGATAAATGGCGTGGAATCTAAGATAAAAGGCGTGGAAGCCAGGATTGACGATTTGAAGATAGATTTGAAGGCAAATTTGACAAATTCTCTACAAGAAATACTTACTAATGGTGAAAAGGGAGTAAAGGAAACTCATGATGCCAACAAAAGAAATGTTAATCATGATTTCATAGACTCTAATGTTGGATCGAAGACGCGCCATATTCCAAAAATCGATATGAGGAAGTTTGATGGGAAGGATCCCGCAACATGGATATTACAGATGGAGCAATTTTTCAATCTCAATAATGTGCAAAACAAACAAAAGGTACGTATTGCAACTTTATATTGGAACCAAATCAGTTTGTATGGTATCAATGGCTTTGCTCTCGTAAACAAATTATCACTTGGTAATTTTTACGGAAGAATTGACAACACATTATGAGGATACAGAAAGCAACACTTTTTTTAGCCAATTGATAAGTCTCAAACAAAAGGGTTCAATAATGGAGACTATTGAGGAGTTCCAAAAATTGAACATAAGGGTAAAAAATATTCCAGAGGAGCATAGGATTGATATTTTCATAGGGACTTTAAAGGATAATATCCAACATGACGTTTTCCTTTGGGAACCTGATTCATTAGAGAAGGCATTTAGGTTAGCAAGAAAAATGGAAAGCAAAATTACGGCAACCAGGAAGCATACCACTCACAACTATAAAGATGGAAGTGTTGTTTCCCCTAGTCTTCCACAACCTATAAGATTGACACCACAATAATTGGAAGAAAAAAGAGCAAAAGGTCTTTGTTACGGTTGTGATAGCAAATACACTAAAGGTCATAAGTGTGTTGAGAAGAAATTATTCTACATAGATTGTGAGGGGAAGAAGAAAAGGAGCAAGAAATGTCAAAAGAAGAGGATATACTCTAGGAACAAAGCCTAGATAAAGAAGAAATGAATCCCACCATATCTTGTAATGCATTGGCTGGAATTACCACTCCTCAAACCATCAATATAGAAGGACAAATCAAGAAGAAAAATGTAATAGTGTTGATTGATTCAAGAAGTACCCATAATTTTAATCATTGTAAGGTAGCAAAAGAATTGAATTTCTTCCTATATCCAGCACCATAGTGTCAAGTGATGGTTGCAAATGGAGGAACAATAAATTTCTCCGGAAAGTGCCATAATATCAAGCTATCCATGGGAGAATATGTATTGACTAGCCCAATGCTTTCCATTCCAATGGGAGGTGCTAATGTTGTACTAGGAGTCTAATCGCTACAATCCTTGGGTACAATAGCTTTTAATTTTCAAGAACTTTTCATGAAATTTTCTATGGAAGGAAAGGAATTTGAATTAAGGGGTATTGCAGGGAAACAAAGAAAGATAATCAGCTCTAACGGTATGACAAAGCTTCTAAAAAAGGAACAAAGACGTGTAATTGCACAATTACGTTCGTTAGATGTTTCCACATTGGAATCATCTATTTCTCCAAATCTCCAAAAAGTCTTGGACAATCATTCCAAGGTATTTGAGACTCCCAAAGGTCTCCCACCTATTTCTAATCATGATGATGCTATTCATCTGATTTCAGGAAGTGTTCCTACAAACATCAGGCCATACAGATATCCCTATGCCCAAAAGAGTGAAATTGAGCGTATGGTTGCAGAAATGCTAGAGGCTGGTATAATTCAACCAAGTCAAAGTTCTTTCTCTGCTCAAGTAGTATTCTTGCACAATAAGGATGGATCATGGCGCATGTGTCCGGATTATAGCGAGCTCAACAAGCTCACTATTAAAGATAAGTTTCCCATTCCTGACATTGATGAATTACTGAATGAATTGCATGGATCAATTTACTTCACCAAGTTGGATCTTCGTTCAGGATATCATCAAATCAGAATGAAGACTGAAGACATTCCGAAGAGAGCATTTAGAACTCATGAGGGTCATTATGAATTTTTGGTCATGCCTTTTGGCCTTACCAATGCACCTTCAACATTTCAAGGTTTGATGAATTCATTTTTCAAACTATTCCTTAGAATATTTGTGTTAGTATTTTTTGATGATATACTAATCTACAACAAGTCTTGGAAGGATCATGTTGAACATGTTGACAGGGTGCTACAACTATTGGAGGAGAAACAATTATATGCAAAAAGATCCAAATGTTTCTTTGGAGTACAAGAGGTGGAATATCTGGGTCATATTGTATCTCATGAAGGAGTTAAGGTAGACCCTAGAAAATTTAAAGCCATTAAGGAATGGAAAATCCCCACATCCATAAAGCTTCTGCGAGGATTTCTTGTGTTGACAAAGTACTATTGCAAGTTTGTTAAGAATTACGGGAGAATAATAGCACCTCTAACAACATTATTGAAGAAATATGCATTTTCATGGACTCCATAAGCAACAAAGGCCTTCAAACATCTTAAAGAGGAAATGCGCCAAGCACTGACCTTGGCTACACCAGACTTCACAAAAACCTTTATTGTGGAATGTGATGCTTCAGGAAATGGAATTGGTGTTGTTTTAATGCAAGATGAAAGACCCATTGCTTTTGAAAGTCATCCAATCAAGGGAAAACTTTTACACAAAGCTATTTATGAGAAGGAAGTGTTGGAAATACTCCATGCACTTAAGAAATGGCGAACCTCCCTAATGGGAAGACACTTCAAGGTAAAAGCAGATGATGATAGCCTTAAATAATCTTTAGAACAAATATTATCCTCTGAAGAGCAACAAAAGTCGGTCACAAAGATGTTGGGTTATGACTTTCAAATCATCTACAAAAAAGGGAAGCAAAATGTGGTGGCAGATGCACTCTGGAGAAAGGATAAGGATGTGGAAGCATTGTTGTGCACCATTTCTATTATCCAACTAGATTGGATAAATGAAGCAAGGGAGGAATGGGAGAATGACGAAGAAGTTTGAGCACTTATTCGGAAGTTACAACAAGATTCCAGTACGTCTGATACATTTAGCCGGAAAAATGATTCGTTATGGTATAAAGATCGCTTATACCTTTGTAAGAATTCCCAGCTAAAACAAAATATTCCTATGGAATTGCACACTTCTCCCTTAGGAGGGCACTCAGGATTTTTAAAAACTTACCACAGGGTTAAGCATGAATTTTTTTGGGATGGCCTTAGATCAGATATTCAAAAGTTTGTGGTGGAATGTTTGGTTTTCCAACAAAATAAAGTTGAAACAATTAAGACACTGGGTCTATTACAACCTTTATCCATTCCAAGCCAACGTTGGGAGGAGGTTTCAATGGATTGTATCACAGGTTTACCCAAGTCTGAGGGAAAGAGTGTCATCATGGTGGTAGTTGACAGACTTACCAAGTATGCACACTTTTGTGCATTATCACATCCATTTAAGCCAATACAGTTTCTAGTGCATTTATGGAAACAATTCAAAAGCTACATGGAAACCCAAAGATTATTGTAAGTGACAGAGATCCCATTTTCACTGGAAATTTTTGGACAGAATTATTTTCTTGTCTTGGTACTCAGTTAGCTCATAGCTCATCTTATCATCCTCAATCTGATGGGCAAACTGAGATAGTAAACAAATGTTTGGGAGGATATCTTCGTTGCTTTGTATCTGATAAACAGACACAATGGGTCAAATGGTTGCCTCTGGCTGAATGGTGGTATAACACTTCCTTCCATACAACAACAAAAAATGACCCCATTTATGGCACTTTATGGATATCAGCCACCATCCATCACATCATATTTAAGAGAAAATTCTAAGGTTCAAGCAGTGGAACATCACATCGAACATCAACAACAAGTCCTCCAACTCTTAAAGGATAACCTCGTTTTGGCGCAGAATAGAATGAAACAATAGGCAGATCAACATCGCAGCGAAAGAAGTTGTAGGTGATTGGGTATTCCTACGGCTACAACCATATAAACAAATGTCCCTCAAGCAAGCTAAGAAGGATAATAAATTATCACCAAAGTATTATGGTCTGTACAAAGTGTTGCAAAAAATTGGTACTATGGCATACAAATTGGACTTCCTGCAGCTTCTCGAGTGCACCCAGTTTTCCATGTTTCATGTTTAAAGAAGGTTATAGGCGACAAGCTCCCAGTTCAAGCAATATTGCTAGAACTTGACGAGGAAGGAAAAATTATATTGGAACCGGAAGCGGTCACAGAAATAAGGACTCGACAGCTACAAAATCTCATCAAGTGAAAAAACTTATCCACTAAATATTCCACATGGGAGGATGAGAATTTTATACAGAAGCATCCAGAACTACTCAAGCGTTGAGGACAACACTTTTTTGAAGGATAGGGGCATGTTAGGTCCCTATAATACTAGTGATTACCCATTATATGTAGTTGTATCCCTTATTAATATTGTTTGTGCGCCTATTGTCCCCATATTGTTATTACTGTGCCCCATAGAATCCCTCTATTGTTATTTTTGTGCCTTTATATTATTATTGTTAGGTATGTTGGGTTATATTGTGACTCCTTAGACTCCTATATATAAAAAGGAGGTTTTGTCATTTGAATCATCAAGGAATCATTCATTTGTGTAATGTGAAGGAGGTTGCCCCCTCGAAG
Organism: Pinus taeda; assembly: GCA_000404065.3. Classification (NCBI taxonomy): domain Eukaryota; kingdom Viridiplantae; phylum Streptophyta; class Pinopsida; order Pinales; family Pinaceae; genus Pinus; species Pinus taeda. The sequence goes on from APFE030663148.1 coordinate 285,439, forward strand.
AGGTTGAATTCTAAGGTGTTGATCTATCTTTTCTATCTTTTTGTGAGTTGGTTTCATAACAAGGGTACAATTCTTAATATCTAAAAATGATTAGTTAGTCATTCAGTGATACTCATTACTTATCATAACAAGTCAAAAGAGCATAAAGATAGAGTTCGTTAGTTATACTAACACAAAGTTTTTGATCAGTTATGAAATCAAACAAAGGCCTAAGTCTTTATTGAAACCAAATATTTGTTCACATCTCTTTTAAAATTTTCATTGCTTTGATTTTGTGACCACAAATATCCCATTTAATTTAATTACAAACATTGACTTGCTGCCAATAAGCGTTCATAGCCCCGACGGTTTTATTTGCTGCTCTTTTAATTTAAAACTTTTTTTTTCACTTTATAATTTATGATTAATTTTGAAATTTATCATACATATCCAAGTGATAGAAGTGGGGTATGTAGAGAGTTGCTTTGATTGACTAAAAATGTTGATGAATAAAAACTAAGTCTACTATTCCTTCCCATTTGTGATTATTACTTATGTTAGTTTTAATATTATGAAATTAATGGTCTTCTTTGTAACAATGTTAGATAAACATTTTCTTTTTGAATGAATTTTATATTAATATTGGATAAGAAAGAATTTACTCCATAACTAAAAAGCTACTTGTTTTTATTGTAAATTAAATAAGAAATCCCATTTTTTAAATGCAAGACATACTTTCGAGTTTGTTAACAAATGAAGAGGAAATTACACCAAAATCAAAGAAAAATACAAAGCAAATAAAAATGAAGTGTAAAATATTTACAAATGAGAATTAAGAAACTTAATCCAATGAATAACCTAATCGAAAATAATGTATAAAACGATTTATTAATTTAAATGACTAATTAAAATGAAAAGAAAACTTGGAAGTGAAAATAAAACAAAATTACGAAATTTATTTAATGAAAAACAATCTAAAATTTAATCCATGAAAATAAAAAATTCCCAATAAAGAAAATGTGAAGACAAATATCGCAACCTATCACAACTCAAAATAGAAAGGGGAAATTGGATTATAAGGGATAAATTGAATTGAAAGTTTGGACTCTTTTCTTTATTAAATCCTTCAACTACTTTGTCTTCTTTAAATTAAGATTGAGATAGATAAAAGTTCATTCACTAATAGATTGGATGTTGAAATATTCATGGCTTTTATTAAAAATGGAAAAATACAAATGCATCTAAAATAAAAATTAAATCTATCCTAAAAATAAATTCGAAACTAAATGTAAATTTATGATATCAATGTTAAAAACTTCAATAATCTAGTTCAATCAATATTTCCTTACAATGACACTTGCTTCATAATCATAAAGATTGATCTAAGTAAACATTTCATAACTAAGTCCTTATATTTCTTAATGGATAAGGACCTAAATAGAAATATTTGATGAATGTAATCATGAGCAAGGCGGTGAAAATTTGGGGAGATGAAAAGCTAAAGTAAACTTCCCTGAAAGAATCTCGATGATGTTTTATTTTCAGCTTGATATACATTTCTTAAGAATGTCATTTGTTTCACTTCATCTTTCACATTTGTAAATCACTGATATTTAATTCCTTATCAAAATACTTGGTATAATTATCTGCACATGAGAAGCATAAAGATATCAGGACAAATAGTAATGGCTATTAGAAATCAAGGTAAGATGACTTTTTTGTACCAAATACTTCTTCAAAAAACATATATTTTCCTAAATCATTATTAGTTGTACCGTCAAATTGCTTTGATCCAGGGGATATTTTATCATCATTCTTTTTACCAAAATAAACTCTACCTTCTCCTAAACAAGATAAAAATGTTTAATATTATGTATATCTTAAATAACTTCTTTTGCTAACAAAATAGTATTTTCCCCATGTTTTTCTAATACATTGGAATTCAAAAGATTTGTCTAAACCAAGATTTAATTCAGAAGTAGTTAGAGAGCATGAGGAAAATCGTAGAAATTTTGAAGATGATAAGATCTAAGAAAATTTTGAAGAGATAATTAATAGAGAGGTCGATGAATGTAACTTCAAAGAATTAAATCTTCACTTATTAAAATTAGAACAAAAGAAGATTAGTTTAAATGAGAATATTGATTACACGAGAAGGATTTTTCCTCAATTTCTTTACCAAATAAGTGTTAAAGTTGCAAAGGGGTGACATCTATTCTTGGCTCTTTATCCTCTTATTTTCACTCTAGTTTATAAATGAATGATGAGAGAGTGACATGACAATTGGTTGGAAAGAAATGTCCAGAACTAATTTTGTTAAAGGGATTTGAACAATCAAGTAGCTAAAAATCTATGTGTAAGAGATTTCTTGATTATCAAAGAGAAATGTGACTGAAGAATTAAGGTAAGAATTTTCTTGTGAATCACATCTGAATATGATATTAACTCAGAACTTTCTAATCAATCTTGTTCAAAAGAAAGAGGATTCAAATGCAAAAATGTTCCATCAAGTTGAATCAGAGAATGCTTATTAATTAAAGAAAATCTATATAGAAATTATTAATCAATTCATGGTTCATTTTAAAAAATAATGAATGTATTATGAAGATGTAACAAAATAGCTCTAACCTGCATATTGACATAAGCTTGAAGAAATTATTTACCAAAAAAAAACTATTTTATTCCTAAACCTATTCTATACTAGATGAAAATGAATCAGGTGAAATCGTAATGTCAATGTAACCATTCAAGTAGCTTTGAGCCTGCAAACATATGTACATCAAAAATTAGTATTAGAGGAAAAAGTAAAATAATAATAGGAAAAGAAAGAATTGAAGTATTTACAATTTCATGCATTATGTATAATAAAATTATATTGTCATTTACATAAAACTTTGCTTGAAAATATTCTTCCAACCACAATTCAATTATATCATGAAAATGGTTATATAATAAACATTCCTTCATCAATATTTCTTTCACCCAAAATTTAGTTGAATTGCAAAAAGTATGTTGAAGAAATATTAGAGACTCAGAGAAAACTTATGGATGAAGAATTTCGCTAATAGGAATAACTATCTATTTCCAAATACTAAAGTCTGTGTGGAATCATGAAAATGGATTTTGAAATAAACAACAAGATGATGAAGCATAACGATGATTAGAAATTATAATGTTGTTTCATCATTTGAATCAATAAATTCATCTTGTCCCACTAAACTGTCAGTGTTGATATAACAACAAAGTTTATTAGGAAAATGAAAGAATACAATCAAATATATACTAAAAACTAAAAACAAAAATCAAAGCAATAATAAATGTAAAATTGAATCAAACATGTGCATGAAAAGAATGTGACTATTTAAAGGGAATTTTTCATGGAAATATTCTTCTAAATAATCCTTTATTATTTTCTTATATGTATAATGGTTGGTATGAAAAAACAAGAAAAAATATATAAATGAGTCTAGATTATGTGAAAATTTATCTGGATTTAAATTTAGTGGAAAAGTCTTGTTGTGATTAACATCAAAGATCCTAGCAAAATCATCATAATCTAGCACAAAGACATGTTGTGATTGACATGACTTATCTTCTTCACAAGTCTCTGAAAATTGAAATGTTAAACAATCATCTAGTGATGGATTAGTAGAATCAAATATTGTATATGGAATGTCATCCTTCAATATATCAGATCAATCATTATTAGTAAAATGATAACCATTAACGTTATTTGATTGGTTACAATTTTCTATTTCACCAAATTGATTATTTAAATCACAAGAGTCTTCACTAATTGGAAAAGAAAATGAACCATCAAAAAAAAAATTGGAAAATGTATTTGTTACATAAATTTCCTCCTCCCAATTAAAAGATTGAAAAATTTTAATTTGATAAGAAGAAAATATTCCATTAATGTCATTTTTCTCTTGATTAAATTATGATTCACCATAATACAAATTTGTGAGATTTAAACATATTGCTAAGAATTATAATCATTAAATAAATCAAGATATAATGAATAATGGGTGTAAGATGAAATACCTCTCGTGAGTCATTAACCTTCAAAAATGATTTAGCTTTTTTTTCTCTAACAATTAGCTGATCAATATCCATTATATGTTCTTCTGATAAATCTAAACAAGAAACATTATTTAAAATATCATTATGTTTATCATCAAAAAAATGAAGGGAAAAGCATATCATTAGATATATCAAAATGAGAAGGTTCGAGATCTTTTTCTCGCGAAATATAATTGATGATAGAATTTTGTAGAAATTGATCTTGAATCTGATCAGTTAAACTATGACAGGGTTGTTCTATGTTATGAACATGAATTTCTGAATAAAATTCTTCTGTGACCGAGCAAAATGTATTAATTTATGGAATTAGACAACTTTCTTCATTACTATCCAAAACCTTTTGATTACTTGAAACCTCATTCTTGATACAATGTTGTTCATTTATTATTTCTAAATTTTTAGAATCTAAACCATTATATGAATGAGAATCAATATATGATTTAAATTTATTATAAGTTATTTGTTCATGATTATCATGAAGAGAACTAAGTTGTTCAAAACATTTACTAATACAAGGTTTGTCGTCGAAAGGAAATCCATAACAAAAATGAATTAATCTCCTAGAAAAAACTTCTAAAGATTCATAAGGCTTTATCTTAATATTATTAATTTATTCACATAATCTATCATATAAAAATAAAAAACTAACAAAAACTCGTCTATGACCTAATTGAAAGAATGAATAGGTGGGGTTGGTAATGTTTCAGACCAAATCTCCGTGCGACCTTTGAAAGTAAGGGTGAAAATCCTGCACATGATACCTCGATGAAGCGTGTTATGATAAACACAATTTTGAATAAATTGATGAACATGTTCATATGCAGTGATTTTTCTCTCACCATGAAATTTATTTTTCGACAAGATATTAACTATGTTTAATGGAGTGCTGCAAGATACTCGTCCAAAGATGCAATTCCAAATAGGGGTTTGGGAAAAAGCCATTAAAATTAAATAACTTAATGTACAAAGCTCCATAGATCAGTGTGTCCTTATGCCCTAATTCTAGCACCAAATTGTTGACAAGCGGAAAATTCCTCCTGCAACGAGTGAGTATTAGCTCGATCAAAGTCCCAATTAGACCAATTTGTGTTCGGTGTGGCTATATACTCTCCGAAACAAAGGCCCGGTTCCCTATATTAATTTAACTTCAAAAATATATACATAAAAACAAATTAAAAGAAAACTAATATAATCCAATCGTCCTAGATACTTACATGTAAATATAAGCAACTATACAATTTGTGTATGAATGGATTTTCTTGAATAATCTTAACAGCGGGAGATGTAGAAATCAATCAAACATAGGACTTAAAGCAAAAACTACATGTGTTTCAATTAGAGAAAACCCTTAGGTTGTGGGTTGTGAAACCTTGTTTGTGGTCAGGGAGATGCACCCTTTGCATATGATTGGTTTGGCCTCATTGATTAATCCCACCTAGTGTGGTTAATTCTATGTATCTTTCCTTATGATAATATCGATTATCTCTCCCTTAGGTTGTGTGTCAAGAGACCTATGGATTGGTCTGATAGATTGATCTTGACCGAGAGAGGGACTTGTACTTGTGATCTCCTCCTTAGGTTGTGTGTCAAGAGACCTATGGATTGGTCGAAAATATTGAACTTGAACAAAGAATGAAGAATGCCTCCCTAACTAAGAGGGAGTGTTGAAAAATGATTAGCTACGGTCAGCGTTTTCATTGGAAAATCATGAAGAAAAGTCCAAATTTTGACTCTGCAGAAAGTCAGCCTAAGAAGGACAAGTCGATCCCACATGTGGAACATCCAACTCCAAACACTCATAAAAATAAGACCTCAATGGTAATTTGGACATCATTGCATCACACATAAATCATTCTAAATTGCAAGGTACATCCACACATGCGAAGGAGTCAAAAGCAACCTTTCTTATTTGTGTTGACCAGTATATCTTTCTTTGTTTGAATTTCACTGACTTGGGCTAGATTGGATCCGTTTGACTGAAGTTTGACTATGATTGGGAGCAGAAGACTATAGAAGGTTTCTTGACTTGAATTGACCAAGATCTTACCTCAGTTCAAGACTGTTGACCACTGGTCAAACTCTGCCATTTGGCCGAGAATTGCAGAAGGATATTTTGGCTGAAATTTGACAAAATTTTGACCTCCTGTTCAAACCTACCTCAGGCCGAAATTCGGCCCTCTATTGCAGATTGTAATTTTGACCAGCGTTGACTTCCTCTCTTCGTTGACTAATTTGACTTGGTATTTGTTGATGTCAAATTTGGAATCTTGTTGGAACATTTTGATGTACTATTGATGAATAAAATTTCTCTCAGGAAAGATTGGTTGGGTTTTTCCCTGGTTGTGAGCCTAATTTTGGTGTCTCTTGTTTTATTGTTTACTATGATCTTTACTACTATATTGATGAAATTGAATGGTTGAACTTTTTCATTTATAGCTACTTAATTATTGGAATGCTAAAAGAAGATTGATTATATCATTAGAAGCAGTTACCAATTGTGAAAAACTATAATGGTCTTGATTGCACTAGGAAATCAACATAAATATATCAATTTCTATCTAAAACCTAATCCTTATATCTCTTTATGGGTGAACATGTTTCTTTTGAGGGGTGGCCATTTGATACTTATAATTCAATACTAGAGAGTATTCATGTGTTTTGGATGCCCATAATTAGTTTCCCAAAAGGGATTATCACTGAAACTCAAAATAAAAGCTTCCAATATTTGTGGTTGGGTAATCACAATTCGAATAACATTCCCATGGTAAAAATATCAACTATTTCTATGCCAAAAAATATGAAAGGATTGGGATTAAAAAACATTTATATTTTCAACCAATTTCTTGCTACCAAATCAAGATTTGGACGCTCACTCATAATGGCACTATGTGGGAAGAGGGATGCAATTTAAATATCTTGATGGGAAAATCAACTGAGGATTTGTATAAATATCCCCAAAAGTCCACAAAGAATGGTTCCATAGTGTGGAAGGCATTGGTTGGGTCTTTTCCCCTTGTTGGGAGTTAGATGGTATGGAAAGAAGGAAAGGGAAGGAAAATTAGAGTGGGGGAAGATCCTTGGCTCGATTTCACCTCAATCGTTTCCATATATTTTCTAGCTTTGATCTGATCTCTCCTTAACATAAGCATGTTCTCCCTAGTTGATGTAAAATATCAACATCTCCAAGAGTGGTGTAGGCATGGTTGGATATCAAAAGAGGATAATGGTCTGAATGGTCAAGAAGTAGTGGAATGATGGAATTATGTGAGAATATTATGATCTTTCTTCATTAGACTCTCTAATGAAGATAAGGACTCACTATGTTGGTCCAAGAATATTGGATCAATTGAATTCACTAGAAAACTTGGTTAAAATGTTCAGGCTACTTTCATTTTTCAAGGAGAAAGAAAGTGGCGGCGCCATTTTATATGGAAATTTTTGGGCCCTTTAAAATTCAAGATAGTTCTTTAGCTAGCTTTAAATAACAATTTGTTAACCTGGGACAATCGCATAAAGATCTATCCTAACATATTTTCTCTTTGTAAATCAAATGAAGAAACACTTTCTCACTTATTCATTCATTATCCTCTTATAATTCAAGTATAGTTGCTATCTTTAGATGTAAATAGGCATTCACACTCTTTTAATCTATCTTTGGGATGGAATAAGCAATTTCTGGAATATTACATTCTTGAATGGTTACAAGACTTGGTATTAAAGGATTCCGTGCTTTGCTTTGTATCTGGACCTTTGGTATTTGATGGGATCATAAATCATGTATTTTCCAAGATATGAAATTTGGCTTGAAATTGTGATTGGTTCGGTCAAGACGTTAAGAAACACAAGGCCAAGCCCAACCAAATAAAGGACGGGATTGCAAATTCAAGTATAGTTGTTGTCTTTGGATGTGAATAAGCATTCACACTCTTTTTCTGACACATAGGAAAGAGTTAAGTATAACTTGGTCTAGTGTAGAGTTAGGTAAAGTGTGTTTCTTTACTATGTACATTTGTAACTTACAATCTGATGGTCACGATATGTTCTAGACATGAAGTGATATGATGGTTCAATCTCTCCTCGGTATTACCGACATTTGATCTGTGGCTTAACACCCAATTGGTCCATGATCTCTATTTAAAGAGAATGGAGGGTCATTTGTAGGGTGATTGTTCATGAGAGAAGCTTATGTAAATTTTCTTTCTTTAATTAATACATTGCCTAAAGTGGTCATGTTGGCTCAGGCCGTGGATTGTTTCCCTCTTTGAGGGTTTTAACCACATCATGAATACTGGTGTAATGATATGTGATCCTGTTTGTGAGCAGTGTCCTTTGGTGTTCTATCTGAGGAAATTACCCTATAAATACATACATGGTATCAAAGCTATTTGAGGGCCACATCTGTTGGTGATCCAAAGCTGAAGCTAGTGCAACTACATCCAACTATCGTTTCCTATATCTACTGTTTTTGACTGCTTTCGCACCGAGAGGACTGCTCTATTGTTTTAGGAGCATCTGTTCTAGTGAGGAACCCTTTTCGTTTCATGCGAAAAGGTTTTCGGTAGCCCTAAATACGTCATTTTTAAGATATGAAGGTATACAGTCTTTATTTTTAGTTTTAGTTATTCATCTCTCTGTGTATTTCAGTTTATTTAGCTCTTTGTTTATTTAGTTTATTTAGCTCTCTGTTTTTTATTACCGGATCTATAGCTTTCGTTTTTGTGTATGCTTTTTGGCCCGTGACTTTGTGCAATCTAGGAAAATTAGAAACAGAAAGGAATGATTTTTCTCATGCGTATACTTTTTTCCGTCGCACCTTAGTGTGATCTCGAAAAATCAGAAACTTTGAGGAAAATATTTAGTTTTCGGTGAAAACTAACTTCAAGCCACAAGGTTTTTTTTGCATGTCCGTGTTGGGTTGTGTGGTTTTTTGTTTTGTAGGCAAAAAGAGCTTCACACTCTAAAAGCTTCAGTGACTAAAAAATAAAGCCCTTCCTCTTTTCCAAAAATTACTAACCTTTTAAACTAGCTCACTTGGTCCAAAGGTACTTTATGAGAATAGAGGTCTTGGGTTCAAGTCTTTCCTTTTGTTGAGTTACTTTTTCAAAAAGCACATGTAACTTATGTTTTAAAGTTACTTTATGTAAAAGTGTTCTTACCCATTATAAAAAGTGAGTCACTTATAATTCTGAAGTCTCTTTATCTTTTATTTAAGTTACAATTTACTGAGTAGCTCATAAAGTACCATTGTAAAAGTGACTTTCTCTTATTCTTAAAAGTGGGTCACATAAAATCTTTTTTAAAGCGAGCTAATTATATTAAGTTTGGAAGGGGGCCGGAGGGGGGAGGGGAGAGGGCGATAGATTTTTTTTAAATATAGCATTATCATTCACTTCCACACATTCACACACTTTGTCGGCATCTTCAACAACTTTTCTTCAAAAAGCCATAACTTCTTCATCTGGAAGCCATTTTTTTAGTTCCCCTAATTTTTCGAGATCTTTCCATTGGAACACTTAGTTTCAGCATTTACAGCTTCAGTTTCTATTAAAATGGAAAGTCCATGCCAAATTATTCTTGACAGCACCAACTATTTCCAATGGTGGTCCTACATTGTTGATTTACTTAGAAGTAAAAGTCTTTACAGAATAGCCTCAGGCCAAGAAACTAAACCTAAAGATGAAGATAAGGCAACCAAATGGGAAAATAGGCAAGGTCAAGCACGTGGGTTGATAGGGATGTCTATTTCTCCAGACCTTAGATTCCATATCACAAAACTTGATACCCCTAATGAAACAATGAAACAATTCACCAAAGTTTTTGAAATAAAAAATGAAAATAGAGCCCATCAACTTGAAAATGAGTTGTTTACGTTGGACCCCAATAATTTTTCTTCCATTGAAGATTTTTTGTTCAAGTTCAAGACCCTAAAACTTCTCTTGGAAGGTGTTAAGGTTAAGAAAGAAGATGGTATCCTTATCTATTCCATTCTTGCTAAGTTGGAACCAACCTACTCTGTGTTTGTTTCCACCTTCCATTCTACTAGAGAAGCATTTATTTCTCAAGGACAAGACTACAAGTCCCCCTCTTTTGATGCCTTTTGTGATTCTTTAATAAGAGAACAAGAAAAAATCTTACACCTTGGTCTTCTTAATCTTATAAACTCTTCTAAGAAAGCCTTAGCCACCCATCAACAACCAAATTCAAAGAATCCTAAAAAGCAAAATCCTAAAAAGAATGGTCTTAAACCAAACAAGGGTCCTAAGCAATTTCAGTCTCAAAATGAAAAATCAATTCAACAAAATAATAAGGCAAATAAAAACAAAGGGAATAAGACTGATAGAAATTGCAACTTTTGTAATCGAGATGACCACTTAGAATCCAAATGCTTTAAGAAGATGGAAGACTTGGAAGCAACAATGAAGAAGCATAACATGCATTTGGATCACTCTTCAACTTCAACTTCGTCTTCAAAAAATGTAAACTTTGAAACGAGAACCCATACTGTTACCCGTTTTGTAGAGGTAGCAAAAAAGTGACCCGATTTCGAAAAGGGATTATGCAGAACACACGTGTTTTTTAAAGCTTAGTTTTTGGCACTATAAATTATTTTATGTACATTGCGTTTTATAATGGTAGTGTTTTTTTATGCTGATTTAAAAACGTGGTAATTCTGCACCAGACTCTTTTTTTTACTTTTTGATTTTCTAATGTATGAAATGTAAATAATTATTTCGTAAACTTAATAATTTTTGAAGTGGTCTTTTTCTTCATATTTTCTTGTTTTTATTTAAATTTTTTTTTTTTTGTAGTGAGGTTTAAAGAAGGTTGATATTTTGAATTTTCAATATTCTACATATTTATACATTGTTAATTAATTTTTCAATTCACAAGAAATAATTGTTTCTAAAAAACAATATTTTCTAACTATTGACATAAAAATAGCCATTTTTAACATAAATATAATTAAAAAACTACACGTTTTGATAATTTTTTGCTACAATTGACATGCGAAAATCAAAATTTTTATACGAAAATTTTAACTAAAAATAGTTAAATAATAGTTTTTTTTTTTTTTTTTTTTTTTTTTAATGAATTTATATCAAAAAATAATAATAATCATTTTTTTTTCAAAAAATAATGGTTAACTTAAAAATTAATGCGAAAATCACATATTGCAAATATTTAACGCATAACAACCTTAATTGAGTGTATATTCTTCTCATAAAATGTCAAAGTCAAAACATTGCAAGTATAACTACTTAATAGTTAAAAAAAATGAGCTTGATTTTCAAGCAGAGCTTAAATTTAATCAACAATGTCACGTAATCCAAACTCTTCGTCCTCTAGAGTTTCATCATTGTTTTCTTTCTCAATATTTTCTGCTTCCTTTTGCTCATTTTCGTCTTCTAATGGATCTTTCATGTCTGTCAATCTCCCAATGTATGTTTTTCCAAACATCCCATGTAATGGTGGTTGAGGTTCCTTTGCCTTTTTTGCGACACGTGATTCACTAAAGTCCCCTTTCTTCAACCCAATTTCTGGCATTGCATCTGGAAGAAATTGAAGAGCATTAATTCTTTGTTGAATGAAATTGCATTGTAATGGATCTTTTTCAATTGCAATGCAATTTTTTCCTTTTTGAAGTTCAGCATGCTAGTGTTGTACCTAGTTATCAAGCCACAAAAAAAATAATGAAGTAATTAGTTACAATGACA
>APFE030663172.1:0-16158 GCA_000404065.3 Pinus taeda
TTATTAAAATCATTTACTAAAGTGTTATAAACCCTAAACCCCAAACTCTAAAGAGAAAACCCAAACGAAAAACCCTAAACACTATTCCCTAAGCATGTTATAACATCTTTAAAAAATTTCTAACTTTTATTTAAGTATTTATTAAGATGATTTACCAAAGTCTTAGAAATGATAGATTATTAACCCTAAACCCTAAGCAATTTATAACATTTTAAAAAGTGTTTTCTAACTTTTATTTAAGTTTTTATTATAAGAATTTACTAAAGTCTTATAAACCCTAAACCCTAAGAATTTTATAGAATTATGAAAAGAGTTTTGTAACTTTTACTTATGTTTTTATCAAAATAATCTACTAAGGTGTTATAAACCCTAAACCCTAAGAACTATAAACCCTAAAAAAAAAATCTAAACCATAAACGCTAAACCCTAAGCCTTTTATAACATTTCAAAAAGCGTTTTGTAACTTTCTTTGCCTGTTTATTAAAAGAATTAACTAAAGTGTTATAAACTCTAAACCCTAATCCCTAAAACCTAAACCCTAACTATTTTATAAAATTTTAAAGAGTGTTTTGTAACTTTTATTGAAATGTATATTAAAACATTTACTGAAGTGTTGTAAACCCTAAACCCTAAACACTAGAGCCTAAGAATATTATAAAATTTTAAAAACTATTTGTAGCTTTTATTTAAGTGCTTATTACAAGAATTTACTAAAATGTTATAAAACCTAATTCCTAAACCCTAAACCCCAAATCCTAATCCCTAAACCATAAACCCTAAGAATTTTATGAGTATCTATAATAAGGGAAGATCACATCTAGGTATGCGAGTGTAGGTTGGAGAAAATTGTGGTACATGAGATACCCAGGCCTTTGTTTTTCCACCCTTCTTCATAAACCTTATTCATTTTAATTATTTTTCTTCATGACTCCTCAAGGCTCCATGGGATGAATGCATTATGTGTAATATTTAGAAATGGACACCCCCTTAAGGTGGGGTTGTACATCCCTACACCGTAAACCCTAAACCCTAAACCCTTAATCCTAAAACCCAAACCCTAAACCATAAAGCATAAAACCCAAATATTAAACACTAAACCCTAAGCATTTCATAACATTATAAAAAGTGTTTTGTAGCTTTTATTTAAGTGTTTATTAAAACAATTATTAAGGTTCTATAAACCCAAAACCATGACCCTAAACCACAAACCCTAAATCTTAAACCGGAAATCTTAAAACTTAAACCCGAAGCATTTTATAAAGTGCTATAAACCCTAAACTGTAAACCTTAATCCGTAAAGCCTAAGCTGCAAACGGCTAACCCTAAACCCTAGACGCTAAAATCTATAACCTTTTATAACAATTTTATAAACTTTTTGTAAATTTTATTTAAGTGTTTACAAAAAAATAATTAATAAAGTGATATAAACCCTAAACTCTAAACCATAAGTGCCTAACCCTAAACCCTAAATTGTAAACCCTATACCGTAAGTATTTTATAACATTTTAAAAAGTGTTTTGTAACTTTTATTTAAATGTTTATTAAAAGAATTTACTAAAGTTTTATAATCGCTAAACCCTAAACTCGAAACCCTAAACCGTAGTTGAAAACGCTAAACCCTAAACCCTAAAGCCCAAACACTAAACCCTTAACATTTTAAAGGATTTTAAAAATTGTTTTGTAACTTTTATTTAGGTGTTTATTAAAAGAACTTACTAAATTTTTATAAACCATAAACCCTAAATCATAAACCCTAAAACCTAAACCTTAAACCATATACCCTAATCATTTTATAACATTTTAAAAAGTGTTTTGTAACTTTTATTTAATTGTTTATTAAAAGAATTTAATAAAGTGTTATAAACCTTAAACCCTAAACCATAGACCACAAAACCCCAAACCCTAAACACTAAGCTTTTTATAAACCTTTAATACTATACCCTAAACCCTAAACCCTAAACCCCAAACCCTAAACGCTACACCCTAAACTCTAAACCCTAAACCATAAATGCTAAGAATTTTATAACATTTTAAAAAAAAATTTGTAAGTTTTATTTAATTGTTTATTAAAATATTTTAAGAAAGTGTTATAAACCCTAAATTCAAAACCCTAAACCCTAAGCCATAAACCACAAATAATAAACCTTGAACCCTTATCTCTAAAACATAAAGAGTAAGCATTTTATAACACTTTAAAAAGCAGTCGGTAAATTTTATTTAAGTGTTTATGAGAAGCATTTACTCAAGTGTTATAAACACTAAACCCTAAACTCCAAACTTGAAAATCGAAACCCTAATCCCTAAAGCCTGAAGCCTAAATCCTAAGAATTTTATAACATTTTAAAAACCGTTTTGTAACTTTTATTCAAGTGTTTATTAAAATCATTTACTAAAGTGTTATAAACCATAAAACCTAAAACCTAAACCCTAAGAATTTTATAACAGCTTAAAAATTGTTTTGATACTTTTATTTAAGTCTTTATTAAAATAATTTACTAAGGTCTTATAAACCCTAAACACTAAATCCCAAAGGCCAAACCGTAAACAATAAACTCTAAGCATTTTATATCATTTTAAAAATAATTTTTTAACTTTTATTTAAGCCTTGATTAAAACCATTTAATAAATTCTTACAAACCACAAACCCTAAATGCTAAACCACAATAAACCCTAAACCCCAAACCCTAAATGCTCAACCCTAATCCCTAATCATCTTATAACATTTTAAAAATCATTTGCTAATTTTTATTACAATGTTTATTAAAATAATTTGCTAAAGCATTATAATCCCTAGACACGAGAACCTAAACTCTAAAAACCAAATGTGAAACCCTAAACCCTAAACCTTAAATCCTAAACTTTAAGCATTTTATAACATTTTAAAAAGTGTTATGTAACTTTTATTTAAGTGTTTATTAAAATCATTTACTAAAACCTTAAAAATGCTAAACCTTAAACCCTAAACCCAAACGCTAAACCCTAAGCATTTTATAACATTTTAAAAAGAGTTTTTTAACTTTTATTTAACTGCTTATTAAAATAATTTACTAAATCCTTATAAACCCTAAATCCTAAAACATGAACCATAAACCCTAAACCCCAAACCTCAAACCCAAACCATAAATACTAATCATTTTATAACATGTTAAAAAGTGTTTTGTAACTTTCATTTAAGTGTTTATTAAAAGAATTTTCTAAAGTGTTATAAACCCTAAATCCTAAAGACTAAAACCTAAACCAAAAACCCTAATCCCTAAACCTTAGGTATTTTATAGCATTTTGAAAAGTGTTTTGTAATGCTTATTTAAATTTTTATTAAAATAATTTACTAAATTATGATAAACCCTTAAACCTAAGCCCTAAACCGTAATCGTATCCCTAAACTTAATCATTTATAACATTTCAAAAATAATTTGTAGCTTATTTAAGTGTTTATTAAAATAATTTACTAAATTGTTATAAAACCTAAACCCTAAGCCCCAAAGACTACACCTAAAACCCTAAAACCTAAACCTTATGTATTTTATAACACTTTAAAAAGTGTTTTCTAAATTTATTTAGGTGTTGATTATTTAAAGAATTTACTAAAGTGTTATAAACCGTAAAACCTAAACCCTAAGAATTTTACAACATTTTAAAAAGCCTTTTGTAACTTCTATTTAAGTGTTTATTAAAAGTAATTACTAAAGTGTTATAAACCTTAAACCCTAAACCCCCAAGACCTAAAACCTAAACCCTAATCATTCTATGACATTTTAGAAAGCATTTTAAACTTTTATTTAGGTATTTATTAAAATAATTTACTAAAGTGTTATACATCCTAAACCCTAAACCCTAAACCCTAAACAGTTTTTTTCCTTTTTTCCTTTTTCTGAAACAATTTTACACATACATAAAAAGAGGAAAAAGTTGAATCTTCTATTTTAACTCACTTAGGTTCATTTACTTTGTTTACAAATATTTTAATCAAAGTACATTTGAAAAATACAAATACGGAGTTGAATTTTATCCTTTGATTATATTTGTGCTTAATTTAATAATCTAATTTTGAAAGAAAGCATATAATTGATTTAAAAAATATACAGCTATATTTTTTTAAGACGTAGAATGTCTTTCAAGGTTATTATGTTGCCCTAGTTCACAAAAGTGAATTGTAATAAGCCCCCCGTGGTAAATTTATATTATGACCTTTTTAATTGAATATGCCCCTAAAAAGTCAAAGTGGGTCAAACGACATCTCATAAATGTGGCATATGACAGTGTAAATATTTTTTTTTATTAATATAAAAGAAAATTTGGTCTTTTATGTTATGATTCTTGAAAATTTATTAAAGGCTTAAATGTGATATTAGACTTCTAATTCACAGGGAATGAGTTATGACAAAGAAAAGGAAATATAAAAAGTAAAAAAAAAAAAAGTTCTCCTTTTTGTAAGATTTGAATTGTTGGTTTTCCAAACTACGAAGAAAACACGTGACTCGAAATAAAAATTTGATGAGTCGGGTTCACTTAATAGAATTTTTTGAGATAAAAGAGGTTGGATAGAAGATAAAGGGATATTGGGAAAGAATGACTATACTAATACCCTAAATGTAGCAAGATGTTGTTAAGGGTCAAGGAAATGTAAATTGGAAAAGGACTACTATTTATTCTCATGGGGAGTAGGAGTTGAAGCTTTCGGCGTACTACCTAGAAACATAGTTCTTGATTGGGAGGAAGAAATAGCCTTTAATTTATTTATGACAAGCAAATCTTAGATAAGTATATCCTAGTCTAGCTCGGTTTTTTAACAAAGAAATAATACACTTGAATGTGTTCAAATATACAAAAGGATATTATATTAATAATTAAGACGCTGCTAGATGAAAAATATATAAACATCACAGTAGTCCTTATTAACCTAAAAAAAATAAATTTGTTGTAAGCATATAGAAAAGAACTATTGCAGGTAAGAAAAATAAATTTATACATAGTTTAACTTCTATAAAAATAAATGTATAGCTAGTTTAGATTGCTATAGGCCAAACGACTCGAATCATACCAGTTGGCCATGGAACAAGCAATGTTGGGTAAGGTAATACTAGGGCCTAATGGAAAACCTTCACAAACTCCAATGACAAGGATTCAGCATACCTCTTTCCTAATTTGTGTATTCTCTTATTCAAATAAAATGATAATAATAGTAAATTATATACAATCATTATGCAAAAATAAAATGTATGGAGTTGACACAAATATCTAATGTATACTCATAGAATGTAAATACAACAAATATTATAGTATTGTAAACTTTTATGGTATCACTTCATTACACAGAGTAACAAGTAAATAAATTGTATAAATTATTCTTACAAATAAAAACAAATATTTACATTGTTGGGGCTAGAAGATGGCATAAACTATTTTCATTAACAAAGAGAGGGTAAACCCCTTGAATTGAAATTGATATACGTGGCTTGTTTTGAGTGTCGATCCTTTTGGGAAAATCCCCAGTTAGATATGGGTTTTCTTTACAGTCAAACAACATAAAATTTCCTTGTGGCCAACATCAAGTGAAAATCGCAATTGACACTGAAACCCTGTAAAGAGGAAGCATTGGATAAGTACATGAAGGCAAAAACGTACGTGGAAAAACATGCCCTAATTTTAACCCCAAGAGAATGTTGCAAGATAGCCCAAGTTGGTTGTAGATGAACATACATAGACAAGAAAGGAATGCCTTAGTTTGGATTGGAATAACATTTAATTAATCAGCCCATAGAACGTTACAGAGGGCTTTCAGGTAACTAGAGTTTGACCTTAGTAATATAGATGAAATCCTTCCATCTCATGCTCTACAGTAAAGGGAATACCAATAGTATTGTACATATATGCTTGTAAAAAGAAAAATTATACCCTAAACTGTGATATCCACACCCCCAACCTAAACCCTAAACCTTAAACCATAAGCACTTTATAACATTTTAAACCCCAAACCCTAAAACCTAAGTATTTTATAAAATTTTAACAAGTGTTTGTAACTTTGTTTTAGGTGTTTGTTTAAAGAATTTACTAAATTGTTATAAATAATAAACCCTAAGCATTTTATTACAATTTACCAAGTGTTTTGTAACATTTTAAAACCCTAAAAATTTTATAACATTTTAATAAGAATTTTGTAACCTTTTTTTAAGTGTTTATTAAAAGCATTTACTAAAGTGTTATAAACCATAAACCCTAAAACCTACACCCTAAGAATTTTATAATATTTTTACAAGAGTTTTGTAAATTTTTTTAAAGTGTTTATTAAAATAATTTACTAAAGTGTTCCTCAAACATAAAACCTAAGCATTTATAACTTTTTAGAAGTGCTTTGTAACTTTTTTCTAAGTGTTTATTAAAAGGATTTACTAAATTTTTATAAACCCTAAACCCTAAACTATAAACAATTAGAATTTTATAGCATTTGAAAACCTAAGTCCTGAGAATTTTATAACATTTTAAAAAGTGTTTTCTAACCTTTTTTTAAGTGTTTATTAAAAGAATTTATTGAAGTGTTATAAGACCTAAACCCTAAACCCTAAACACTAAGCATTTTATAACATTTTAAAAAGAGTTTTGTAACTTTTTAAAGTGTTTATAGAAAGAATTTACTAAATTCTTGTGAACCCTAAACCCTAAACCTTAACTATTTTGTAACATTTTAAATCCTAAACCTAAACCCTAAGCATTCAATGAAATTTTAAGAAGCTTTTTGTAACTTTTTTTGAAGTCTTTATTAAAAGAATTTACTAAAGTGTTATAAACACTAAACCTAAACCATGAGCATTTTATAGAATTTTAATCCTAAACCCTAAAGCCTAAGCATTTTATAACATTTTACAAGCATTTCGTAACCATTATTTATGTTCTTATTAAAATAATTTATAAAAGTGTTATAAATTCCAAACCCTAAACCATAAACCATATCCTAACACTAAGAATTTTATAATGTTTTATAATACATTTTTGTAACTTTTTAAAGTGTTTATTAAAATCATTTAATAAAGTGCTATAACCGTAAACCCTAAACCCTAAGAATTTTATCACATTCTAACAACTCTTTTGTAACTTTTATTTAAGTGTTTATTAAAATAATTTACTAAAGTGTTATAAACCCTAAACACTAAACCCTGAACCCCAAACGCCAAACCCTAAACCCTAAAACCTAAACCCTAAACCCTAAACCCCAAACCCTAAACCCTAATCATTTAATAACATTATAAAATGTGTTTTCTAACCTTTTTTATGTGTTTATTAAAAGCTCTTAATAAACTTTTATATACCCTAAGTCCTAACCCTAAACCCCAAACCCTAAAACATAAACCCTAAACCATAAACAATAAATCCTAAACCGTATAAACTAAAACCTAAACCATAGGCATTTTATAACATTTTTGAAAGAATTTTGTCACTTTTATTTAAGTGTTTATTAAAATAATTTACTAAATTGCTATAAATATTAAACGATACACCCTAAAACCTAAACCCTAAACCACAAGCCCTAAACCGTAAACCATAAACCCTAAGAATTTTATAATAGTTTAAGAAGAATTTTGTAAATTTTATTAAGCGTTTACTAAAATAATTTACTAAAGTGTTATAAACCCTAAACCCTAAACACAAAACCCTAAACCCTAAAAAAAAAAACAGAAACCTTAAACCCCAAAACCTAAACATTAAGCCCTAAACCCCAACCCCAACCCTAAACCCTAAATTGTAAGTCGTGAACTGTAACCATTTTATAACATTTTAAAAATTGTTTTGTAACTTTTATTTAAGTGTTTATCAAAAGCATTTACAAAAATGTTGTAAACCTTAAACACTAAACCATAAACCTAAACAAAAAATCCCAAACCTTAAACCCTATACCCTAAACGCTAAATCCCAAACCCTAAACCCTAATCATTTTATGAAATTTTAAAAATTATTTTGAAACTTGTATTGAAGTGTTTATTAAAATCATTTACTAAAGTGTTATAAACCATAAACCGTGACCTCTAAACCACAAACCCTAAACCGTAAATCATAAACACTAAACCCTAAACCTTAAACCCTCAAGCCCAAACTGTGAACATTAAACCCTAATCCATACGCATTTTACCATATTTAAAAAAGTGTTTTGTAATTTTTATTTAGGTGCTTATTAAAAGAATTTACTAAAGTGTTATAAACCCTCAACCCTAAACTGTAAACCACAAACCCTTAATCTTAAACACTAAACTCTAAACCTGAAACCCAAAACCCTAAACGCTAAACTCTAAACCCTAAACCCTAAACCCCAAACCCTAAACGTTAAACCCTATAAATTTGATGGAATTAAAAAAAAAATATTATAACTTCTATTTTAAGTGTTTACTAAAATCATTTACTAAAATGTTATATACCCTAAACCCTAAACTGTAAACACCAAACCCCAAACCATAAACCCTAAACCCTAAACCCTAAGCATTTTATAGCATCTTAAAAATATTTCCAAATTATATTTAAGTGTTTATTAAGAATATTTACTAAAGCCTTATAAACCCTAGACTCTTAAAACTAAACACTAAACAATTTATAACATTTTAAAAAGTGTTTTTTAACGTTTATTTAGGTGTTTATTATAAGAATTTACTAAAGTCTTATATACCCTAAACCCTAAGAATTTTACAGCATTCTAAAAAAATTTTTGTAAATTTTACTTAATTTTTATCATAATAATATAGTAAGGTGTTATAAACCCTAAACGATAAAAACTAAACCCTAAATCATAAAACCCCAACTGAAAAACCTAAAACCTAAACCCTAAACGCTAAACCTTAAGTCTTTTATAAAATTTTAAAAAGTGTTTTGTAAATTTTATTTAAGTGTTTATTAAAACAATTTACTAAAGTGTTATAAACCCTAAACCCTAAACCCTAAACCCCAAACCCTAAAACCTATACCTTATACCCTAAACCCTAAGCATTTCATAATATTTTAAAAAGTGTTTTGTAACTTTTTTTACATGTCTATTAAAATAATTTGCTAAAGTGTTATAAAATTTAAAACCTAATGCCTAAAACCTAAACCATAATTAATTTATAACATTTTAAAGAGTGTTTGGTAACTTTTATTTAAGTTTAGATTAAAAACATTTACTAAAGTGTTAGAAGACCTAAACCCTAAACACTGAAGCCTAAGAATTCTATAACATTTTAAAAGTTATTTGTAACTTTTGTTTAAGTGCTTCTTAAAAGAATTTACTAAAATGTTATAAACCTTAAACCCCAAGCCCTAATCCCTAAATCATAAACCCTAAGAATTTTATGATTATCTATAATAAGGGAAGACCACAACTAGGTATGTGAGTGTATGGGGTAGAAAATTGTGGTACATGAGATACCCCGATCTTTGTTTTTCCACCCTTCTTCATAAGGTCTTTTCCTTTTATTTATTTTTCTTCATAACTCCTCAAGGCTC
This sequence comes from Pinus taeda, assembly GCA_000404065.3. Classification (NCBI taxonomy): domain Eukaryota; kingdom Viridiplantae; phylum Streptophyta; class Pinopsida; order Pinales; family Pinaceae; genus Pinus; species Pinus taeda. The sequence goes on from APFE030663172.1 coordinate 9,463, forward strand.
CATCAGATTAATGCAATATGTGTAATATGTAGCAGCAGATACCCCATTAATGTGGGGTGGTTCATCCCTACACCATGAACCCTAAACCCTAAACGCTTAACCCTACATCCCAAATCCTAAACCATAAACCCTAAACCCCAAATCCTAAACACTAAACCCTAAGAATTTTATAACATATTAAAAATTATTTTGCAACTTTTATTTAAGTGTATATTAAAATAATTACTAAGGTGTTATAAACCTGAAACCATGAACCCTAAACCCTAAAACGAAATCTTAAATCTTAAACCCTAATCATGTTATAAAATGTTTTAAACCCTAAACTATAAACACTAATCCCTAAAGCCTAAATAGCAAATGCTTAACCCTAAACCCTAGACCCTAAACCCCAAATCCTAAATCCTAAACCCTAAATTATAAACCCAAAACGCTAAACCCTAAGCATTTTATAAAAACTTTAAAAACGTTTTGTAACTTGTATTTAAGTGTTTACTAAAAATATTTACTAAAGTGTTATAAACCCTAAACTCTAAACTCTAAACCATAAACCCCTAACCTAAACCTTAAACTGTAAACCCTAAACCCTATGTATTTTATAACATTTTAATAAGTCTTTTGTAACTTTTATTTAAATTTTTATTAAAAGGATTTACTAAAGTGTTAAAATCCCTAAACCATAAAACCTATACCCTAAAACCTAGACTTAAAACCCTAAACCCTAAACCCTAAAACCTGAACCCTAAACCCTCAACATTTTATAGCATTTTAAAAATGGTTTTGTAACTTTTATTTAAGTGTTTATTAAAACAATTTACTAAATAGTTATAAACTATAAATCCTAAACCTTGAACCCTAAACCCTATAGCCTAAACCCTATACCCTAATCATTTTATAACATTTTAAAAAGTGGTTTGTAACTTTTATTTAAGTGTTTATTAAAACCATTAAATAAAGTGTTATAAACCATAAATCCTAAACCTTAAACCCTAAACCCTAAATTTCAAACACTAAACCCTCACCCTAAACCTCAAATCCTAAACCCTAAACCATAAACCATAAATCCTAAGAATTTTATAACATTTTAAAAAGTGTTTTGTAAATTCTATTTAAGTGTTTATTAAAAGCTTTTAAGAAAGTGTTATAAACCATAAATTCAAAACCATAAACCCTAAACATTAAACTTGAAACCTAAAAACCTAAACCTTAAATCCTAAACCCTAAATCCTAAGCATTTTATAACATTTTAAAAACTGTTTTCTAACTTTTATTTAGGTGTTTATCAAAATCGTTTACTAAATTGTTATAAACCGTAAACCATAAACACTAAACCCTAAACCCTAGCCATTCTATAACAATTTAAAAAGCATTTTGGAACTTTTATTTAACTATTTATTAAAAGCATTTACTAGGGTCTTATAAACCCTAATCACTAAATCCAAAAGGCCAAACCGTAAACACTAAACCGTAAACATTTTATATCATTTAAAAAGATTTTTGTAACTTTTATTTAAGCCTTTACTAAAACCATTTACTAAGGTCTTATAAACCATAAACCCTAAAAGCTAAACCACCCTAAACCACAAATCCCAAGCCCTAAACACTAAACACTAAACATAATCATTTTATAACATTTTAAAAATCATTTTGTAACTTTTGTTATAGTGTTTATTAAAATAATTTAGTAAAGCATTATAAACCTTAAACTCTAAACCCAAAAACTAAAACCCTAAACCCCAAAACTGAAACGCTAAACGCTAAACCTTAAATCCTAAACTCTAAGAATTTTATAACATTATAAATGGCGTTTTGTAACTTTTATTTAAGTGTTTATTAAAATCATTTATTGAACCCTTATAAACCCTAAACCCCACAGACTAAACCTTAAGCATTTTATCACATTTTAAAAAGATTTTTTTAACTTTTATTTAAGTGTTTATTAAAAGCATTTAATAAATAATTATAAACCCTAAATCACCCTAAACCCTAAAACCCAAAACCCAAACCCTAAATACTAATCATTTTATAACATTTTAAAAAGTGTTTTGTAACTTTCATTTAAGTGTTTATTAAAAACATTTTTTAAAGTATTATAAACCCCAAACTCTAAACCCTAGTTATTTTATAACATGTTTTTGGGAAAAGTATTTTGGCATAAATCACATAATAGAACATTTGTCGACGTGTTTCAAACTAACAAGTGTGGTTCATCGTCCGGACAAGTTGAAGAACCAGATCATGGCTACATATTTAAATAGGGAGAGCAGATCGTCCAACAGCTATGTTTCACTGAAACATGACTATATTGAAAAAATGGCTATATTGGATGAGACTAGATAAACGACTAGGATTGACCAACAACGACTAGATTTGAATATTCAATTTTTAATTATATAATAACAATAAATTATTATTTTATTACTTATCATATGTTATTGTTAAGTGAAATTTTAACGCAATTTGAGTTTAATTTTTTTTTCATAATTTCTAAGAAGAAATAATAATAATTATTATATAATTATTATCTATTATATCTTAAATTATTAATGCTTTGTGTTAAAAAAAAATATTTATAAGATCTATGGATATATCAAAAGGTGAGGATTAAAATAATTAGTTTACATATTCCGATCCCTCGCTTTAGTCAACAAAAGGGGGAATTCTATATTAAATATCATAATTTTTTTTTAATATAAATTTAATAGAACTTTGGATATTATTAAATATAAGGACTCAAATAATCTTAATTATCATTATATTATGTATACTGGATCCCTTCAGATTAGTTATGAAAAGGGAAAATCAATACTAAAATTTAACCTATATTAAAAGTAGTATTCAAAATGATAAAGGTAATGTACTTACCACCAATTGTTAAGGCATTATTATCTAGAAATCTAATGGGAACCAGAATTATTAATTCAAGCGAAATTAGTATTTGAAAGGATTTATTGTCATTAATAATATAATAGTGCTATAATACTAGTATTTAATTAATTTTATTAGTAAAGCCATGTACTTAGAATATAAATAATATAACCCTAAAGAGGATCAAAGAACTATGTTTAAGGAAAGAGGGTTAGAGGATATCAAGGGGAAAAAGCAATACCTTGTTCTAACAAGCTTATGTTTTCCTTGTTTAAAAACTAATTAAACAAGTAAATACTGGTCAAGTTTATGGAAAATATGATGTACTGCTCAAGTTTATGAGATATATGGAAAAGTATTTCAATTATTAAAAATGTGTCTGAAAATTATTATTAATAAAATATTAATCTTAGTCCACATGGCAGACTCATGGCTAATTGATGGAGTCATTGTCGGGAAACTTTGAATGTGAATGGAAGGTATTACATACTTGTAGCTCAAATTTCTCTTGTGATGGATGTCCAAGGGTTTGGGTCATATTGAAGTCTTGTCTTTTTTCTTTTCTCCATTGAGCTCATTTTAGAAATCAACATTAATAGCCTCCTGCAACATAAGATAACATGAACACATTACCAAGAAATGAATAAATAGTTAAACCTGCAATATTTACAATTAAATTGAGAGAAAAATTGATATATATATTATATAATAATATATATATATTATATATATAATATATATATGAAAACTGGATACCCATGATAACCTAAAAATATATAATATAAATAAAATTCAATGATCATTTAACTCCATAAACTCAAAAATGGTAAATCCTCTCTTCTATCCACACAAATATGACATGACTGACTCACACACAAAGCTACAGAGACTAAAACCACATACTCATTGAGTTAGACTCAAACCAAGCACACAGACTTGTCAATCAGAACATAGACAAGAATTTATGCTATTTATATAGCGATTTCCACACTTCCTTGAATGGCTATACTCCCCGCCCTAGTTGAGCATCGTGCTTTTGTTCTGACACACGCCCACAGTGTACTATGTGCTTTTGTGAGAATATAAATTTGACCTATAACAAATGCATCAACAAATGCATCGGGCATTGTTGGAATGGAATATGCCGCTTTCTTGTCAGAGATGATAACAAATTAGAAGCACCCACTACTTGGAAAAATTCGTTTCAACATTGGATGAACTACTTGGCATGAATTTGTTTGAACGTTCGATGAACTCCAAGCGCCCACTACTCGCATTACCTATAACACAAATACCCACTACTTACACATCGCGTACACAAATACCCACTACTTACTCGCATTACCTGTCACACAAATACCCACTACTTATGCATCTGCGTTTAAATTCTTTTCCATGGTTTAATAACTCCCAAGTTTCTACCATGATTCCAACATGGCTTTTTACTCGATAAATAATATTCCCAGAACGTGTGATAGAAATGTTTTAACTCGCTGTTACAATACTTGGAAGGCACCTCAGGTTAATATCAAATTTTGGTATGTGACTGGTTTTTCTTAACTAACAAGCTTTTCCAATGAGTGCTTAACTGACAAGTTTTTCCAATGAGACAATCACCACATTTGTTTTAAAAATTGAGTATATTTCAAATTTAAGAATCTTCTTTTCTTCTAAGAGTAAGACTGCATCCACAAGGTTTTGAAAGAAGGGTTTAGGTAGCCATTTAATATTTATAGAGTTTTTCATGTGATGTTTAAATAATGTTTTTGTTGGGGACTATTTTTGGAACTCTGGTATGAGAAACTTACCATATAGGCTTTCTAAAATTAGTTGTGAACATTCCAATTTGAAAATTGTCTTCCTAATCTTCACCATTGCATCACATTCATGAAAGTTTAGAAAAGGAAAAAAATAACAACGGTCAACTCTTAAACACATGTATTAAACACATCTAATGATTAAATTTAAGAAATATTAGTTATATTTTTGAAAGTTCAGAAAAGCAAAAAGAAAACAACTATATTTAGAAAACAAAAATTTACATTCTTGAATTTCTTTTAGCTCTAAACTAAATCCAACTCTTGAATTTAAGAAATACTAATTAAATTTTTGAAAGACAAAATGTCAACAACCAAATTTAGAAAGCAAAATCCCAATTGCATTCTTTGCTCCAAAAATTAAAAAAACAGTTAAGTTTAAAAAAAAAAACAAAAATGATTCTCACCAAAAAAAATTAAAAACGATGGAAATATATTGGTGAAATTTATTAAAAAAAAAAAATAATTTAACCACACTTGTTGGTTCGAAACCGTGTCACAAGTGTCTTTTTCAATGTGAATTTATCTGAAGCTCTTCTTATAAACTATGACTAATCACAGAAGCCTCAATTCCACAATTAATTACCTGTAATGTAAAATGAAAATAAGAAAGGTAAATTGGCTTCATGAAAGTACAAAGTTAAAAAACATGAATTACTTTCATGTAAAGTGCACAAAAAAATGCCCTCGCATCGCAAGAGCAGGAACCTCAAGGCAACAGTAAAGGACAAAGTGGGCTGCCATGTGGGAAAGGAATCCCTGAGGGTCAGGGATGGTGCACCATCGTGGAAGAAAAGGTCCCGAGTTTAAGTTTTTTTTTTTTTGTATTATTTTTTTATTAGTTATTATTATATATTTTTATTATTTATTATAAGGGAGGGATGGTTACAATACTATCCCACTTTAAGGAACTTCGTCCCGAAGTTAAGTTTTTTTTTTTTTTTTTTTTTTTTTTTTTTTCCGTGCTGGCAAAGTTCACTCCTTTCTGCTTATTAGGCACCGGTGTTCTAACTGTGGCTTGGGATGCCCTTTTTTTTCTTCCTTTTGGACTTTTTTGTAGATTGACCTCGTCCCGGGTGGAGCCCATTTTCTTCTAGTTCTTTGGAGTCTGGCTCTATAATGGCATCGACTCTTTAGCATTTAAATCAATTCTGTTTTTTCTTCTTATTTCTTCCTGTAGAAGAAAATCATTCTGTTTTCTAAGCTTGAGCTTGCCCATTTGGTTCAATGTTCTCCAAATGTTTGAGGCCCGAGAGTGGGGAAACATACATTGGTACATGTGGAGACACCCCTCAAAATTTAGGGAAATTTGTGGTGAATGAGGGGCGTGAGGGTCTCTAGTATAGGGGCCGCATATCTAAAATTATCTCGTTTCTAAAATTATTTAAAAAAGAGAAAAATGTCAACATTAACAATTCATTCCATTCCATGCAGATTCATCATCATTGTGCAATGTAAATACTAAATCATTCCATTCCATATAGATTCATTGTCATTGTGCACCGTAAATACTAAATTTAAATTTGTAAATGATACAAACATCATCAATTAATCATCATTGTTCTTTTCATATTCTACATTGAATCATTGATACATGCACATCAAAATTTCAAATTTATTAAATAGTACTAAGAATATGCTAAATAGTAGATATTGAAATCTGAAATAGTAAATTAAAATTACTCAAAAATAGTGAAGAGTGAAGACTCATGACTCAAAAGAATGAGTAATCACTAATTAGATTAAAAAAAAAAAAAATTGCAAATTAACCATAGATAGTGAAAACTAAAAGCAGCTAAAAGCAATCAACATCAAATAAGCATCAAGGAGCTGATTTGATTTCCAAGAGAAACATTTAATTTAAGATAGGAATCCAGAGGGCTTCTTGGTGGCATCACTATTTTAGTCTTTTGTCATTCTTAGATACTTTAAAACCAATAGTGACTAATTGGTCTAACAACGATCTCATATTGTTAATATGACTGGCCATGCTCCCAAATTGGTAGGGAGTGTG
>APFE030663176.1:3538-25417 GCA_000404065.3 Pinus taeda
CTGCCAAGATTAAACAGTTTGGACAGACTTCTTTCTCTATTCTACAACAAGAAATTTAAACATGGCATGATCCAGATTAGGCTGTTGGACCATCCATCAAAATTGAGTCCTTATCAAGATATAGACACACCTTGTCTCCTTATGGAAATATGGGATCTTTTCATCATAAAAGAAGAGCATATTTGGACCTTTTATAACCAATCATGAAATATGAAACCTATTGATATAGGTAACAAACACCATCAACAACATTGAAGCACAAATCAATCACTTATTGCAATACAACCATCAACTACACTTGCATCATCAATCTTCAGAACACTGCGTCATCATTCAGAATCTACTGTAACCTCAAAACTAAACTTCAAAGTGTATACGTTATTTGGCAGAATTTAACCTGCGTGTATACGCAACTTCCCTGAAGCAAACCAACATGTAGATCTATAAACACTTTGCTGCACTTATAGACTTCATACATAATTACACATTGAGGATAAAACATGTGTTAGTGATCAGATCTAGCCCATCCATTATCATATCACATAATGATAAGTCATTATGATCCTGATTCATCATTAGATTTTATCCATCAACACTGAAGCTAATCTCAATCAACCAATCTGAATACGCAGAATACTGTCACCAGAAAAATAGTCACCAGAACACAATGAAAAACCCAGATCTTTGCATCAACAACTAGAACCAAATGCAACTTGAAAAATCATGGTTCACAAAGTATACGCTACTTCGATGTGTTGAACCTGCGTGTATACGCACTTTTACCAATGTCAATCAACATATACATCTGTAAATATTCATTCATAATTTTGTAACTATTCTAGACTTAAGTTATAACCAGATCATAATATTTACAGATCAACACATGCATCAGTATACAGATATAGAATAAACATGACCAAACCATATAAATATTATTCAAGCCTTAAGATCTCGATCCATCATTAGATCTTATCCTCCATCAAGTGTTAAGGTTCACCCTTGGTTCAGATCCAACTATGCACCATAACCCAATAACCTATATGCTAGATATTTCTCTTCATTAGATATACAACTCTTGAGTTCCTTTGCCTAATGATCTCCTCCTCCTTTTATAGTCTTAGGCCTTACTCAATAGCATGGTCCAAAACCACTTAGAACCAATATCTTAAACCAAATACCTGGGGTCAACATTTTGAACAAGATACATCGGACTAATACCATGGGTCAAAACACCGTGGTCCAAATATCATGGACCAAAACCACATTCTCCAACATGTATGTGCCTTTCCTTGCGTGAAATTGTGTGTATACGCATATGCACCTTTTGATCAGCAAACCCGCATGTATACGCGTGTTGGTCAAGGGGAACCTACGTATATCTCTTTTTCCTTCATTCTATGAGTCTGAACTATAAATCATCACATCTGTAAATGCTATTGTTATGCATTTTGTCACATCTAATATGTCTTCTATAGATTTATCTAGTTACCATATATAAGAGAGTTGTTCTGCTACAAGTGGGTTGCCATCAAGTACAACACATACATCATAATGCCAACAATCTCCCCCTTTGGAATTGATGGCAACCATGTTGTTGTTGATTACTGCAATATGTAGAAACTGTTAGAGATAACAAGCAACACCAACCAAAATACTCTCCCCCTTTGACATCAAGGGAAAAGGGCAGACCAGGATATTCTCCCCCTTTGATATCAAGAGCATAGGGTTGACCAAAAGAGACTCCATGCTGAACATTGATCATGCTCCCCCTAATCACATGCTGAATTTTCTGATTAAAATCCCCCTTTGTTCATGCTGAGATGAACTGTATCATCCATGCTCCCCCTGAGCACATGCTGATTCTCTGATGTGCTGAAGTGTGCTGATTGAGCTCCATGCTCGGGTCCATGCTCCTCCTAAAAATAAGCAAGGTCTGCAAAAAGATGTTCTAAAAGAAGAACATGATTCTATACATGCATCATAAATAACCTTCTTATCACCAGTGACTCATACATACATTCATCTGCCAACCAAGTGGGGATATACCAATTGTTCATACATTACATCATCCATCCCATGCATTGTGGGAATAGGTCGTTTCATGGCCTTGACATTAAAAAGATATACATGACATAGAGACCAACTATCTAAAAGAAAAACCATGATAGTCTTCAACAACTATCATCCATCATGTATGATTGCTCCATAAGCATTTGTCAACAACATCCAGACCAGCAACCTGTATATGTCCATCATTAGTTCTCTGTGACAAGAAATGTCTGCATATAGACATCAACGCATCCTCTTGATCTCATCAAGATCAACTTGCTTCGCTTTCATAATCTTAAGCAAATGTCATATCTCTAAGCGGTAGCATCAAGTCATTCACATCATATCATATGTATGTGAAAATACCATAGTCATCATCCATGATCATAACATCATTATCAATAACTGCATGATCTTTCCACAAGAACCTTCAATGTATCAATCATGAATCATCACTAGAGAACATCCCATATCTGATGTGCATCAACCATGATAATCAACATAAGTGATTAAATAAGCCATGTCTTCGAATTGCTATGTCTCCATGCGACCTGCAATAACACCATTCTCTTAGCCAACCAACAACATGCAACAATCCTCAACCATGTGAGAACCAAGAACCATAGGAATCTTGCATCATAACTATACCATATGATCTTTAGAAGGCATGATGACAACAACATGAAAGAAATGAGTGGCTCATCATTAAATAATGAAGTTGTGTACTCAATATTTGTACTTCTCCTTGTCCTTATGAAGATCATCATGTAAGAAATATATATGACTATATGCATCATCAAAGCATCATCCACAACCATTCATGAATTTGATCTGAAAACCAATTATGTGGCCCCCAAGTATCATATGAGATTTTATCATGGACAACTCATAATCGTAACATAGCAAGATGTATCATTTAGCCATATAAACATCATCATCATTGATTAGGTACCAAAGACTTCTAAACATAATGCCAACAATGCTTTATTGGAAGCATAGCATGTTCTCCCCCTGAACTTGTTCCATCTATTCACTGTCAGATTTGATCATGCACATATTAGCAAGAAGTAACAAGGCATCATCAATCAGATATACATCAAGTTAACTTGAGAGGATCAAAAACAACATCTTATGAGTATCAATATATTTCCACACATTATCAGCACATTGTAACCATCATCAAACAGAGAAATATTTGACTGAACCATATCAGATCCTTTTTACTGAGTCTATCCCACTGCTTTTCCTCAAACTAACATATACGCGACTGTGCAGTGTCTAATTTGCATATACACGCTACTTCTCTTCATGAGACTTGCATATGAGATTTAGAACACTGAAGTTTCACACTTTCAGCTCCCTCTGAGTCTGTAATGTTTGTACATTGTGTTGTGCCACATATTTCTAATTGTACTTCCTTCTTCTTCCATACCTTTGAGTGTGATGATGTTTTCTCCTTTTGGTATGGTGCCCATACTTTGTTCCTACATTCCTTAGCTATATGTCCAAGCTTGTTACATGCATAACATCTCATATGTTTCATATTCCTTCTATAGCAGTCAATGGCTTTGTGACCAAACATATTGCAAGAAAAACAATATCCCTTAAAGTACCTGGAATGTGATGATCTTTCTGTGTGACAATCTTGAATCATTCTACTTCTGCATCTAGCTACAACATGTCCAAAATTATGACATACATAACATTCAACATTATTCATTTGAGGAAATAACCGACTATCGCTTCCATAGTTAGGAGTAAAATATTTTCTTTGAAGAATTTATTTGCTTGGTTGTTGATGGGATTGACCTCTCATCTCCTTGTCGAGCATTTCAAGTTTTGCATTAGAGTTCCTTGTCTTACTTTGTGAACTAGATTCACCTTCAATAGATTCATGAAAACCAACACCAGTTTTGATGGCAAAAGACCTTTGACTACTAAGAATATCATCCAAGATCTTAGTACTATCTTGAAATCATAAGAGCTTATCCTTTTCTTCTAATTTATCTTTTAGAATATTTACCTCAACCTGATGTTGCTCTTCCTTTTCAAGATACTGCTTCTTCATGATTCCTTTAGATTTTCTTCCTTCTTCCAACTGATGTCTTAATTCAAGAATTTCATTTTCTTGTTTTTCAAGAGCTTGGAGTAGTTCTTTATTCTACTTATTTGATTCTTCAAGATCTTCTTTTAGTGAGAGGATCTTAGATTCAAGACTTTCATAGTAACTGGATCTATCTCTGAGTTTCTTGATTGTTGTGCTCCTTTCATTTACTTCATTTCTTAATGATGTCACTTCATCCTGTAGCTTTTGACATTGATATTCCTTTTCCTTGAATTGCTTCCTTACCTTATTTCCTTCCTCTGGTTGAGCTTTTAGTTTGGTAGCTTCTTCTTTGGAGGCATATTCCCTTTTGTCCAATAGATCTTGTTGATCTCTAATTTTGTCCATAAGCCTTTTAAATTCTGCCTCTATTTTATATCTTTCTTCCTCACCCATAAGAGAAAATTCAGTTGTTTCGCTATCACTTTCATCATCTTCAAATGGATGGAGAAATGTATCATCAGAGGATAACAAATTCATACCTGATAGTTCTTTTGCTTGTTCATCTTCATTTTGAGGTGATTTTGAATCTGAAGTGTTGCTTTCACATATTCCCCAATCGATTTTCCCACTGTCATAGTTCCTCTAAGATGTCTTCTTATTCTGAGGCACTTTCTTCTTTAGCTTCTTTTCGATTGTTCTACGGATCTCCTTCAAGCGATCAAGCTTCTACCAAAGGACCTGCTCTAATACCAATTGTTGGAAATAATACTGAGGGGGGGGGTGAATCAGTATTAGTCAAGTCAATAATCTTTTTCTTTTCTTACTCAAATTCATATACACTACTTCAATGAAGGAAACCCACGTGTGTACGCAACTATGTTTAAGGAAACAAGCGTATATATAGCAAACTCATGATTTTGTTAATTCATCATATTTTGATCTTTAATCTGAGTATCAATACTTTATTAAACATTCAACAATAACCATGTGCAGTTTATAACAGAAAGAACCATCACACATAAGCATCACACATGAACACCAAGATGTAAGGTGGAAACCCAATGTGGGTAAAAACCACCTGTGACTGTCATCTCTGTCTTCTTTTAATAATAAGAAAAATTGTTTACAGTATTGTACTGGTGCAGACTTATACCAGTACGCAGGCTTCTACCTGCAGAAGGATACCACCTTCTCTTGTTCTCCAGCTTCTACTGGAAGGGAGCTACAACCCCCCTTGCTCTTGTACTGGACGATATGTTTACCAGTATGTAGGTGCCGGCCTGCTGAAGCCTACAACCTTCTCACTTCCTCCAGGGACCGTGTTTCATAAATTTTCATACTGGATACTCCTGGAACACAACATCAAAATCTGAAGGCCATGTTTCATCCAATTTTCATACTGGACCCATCAACAACATTGAAGCACAAATAAATCACTCACTACAATACAACCATCAACTACACCTGCATCATCAATCTCCAGAACACTGCATCATCATTCGGAATCTACTGTAACCTCAAAACCAAACTTCAGAGTGTATACACTATTTGGAAGAATCCAACCTACATGTATACGCAGCTTCCCTGAGCAAACCAGCGTGTAGATCTGCAAACACTTTACTGCACTTCTAGACTTCAGACATGATTACACATTGAGGATAAAACATGTGTTGGTGATCAGATCTAGCCCATCCATTATCAGATCACATAATGATAAGTCATTATGATCCTGATTCATCATTAGATTTCATCCATCAACACTGAAGCTAATCTCAATCAACTAATCTGAATATGCAGAATACTGTCACCAGAACACAATGAAAAACCCAGATCTCTGCATCAACAGCCAAAACCAAATGCAACTTCAAAAATCATGGTTCACAAAGTATACGCTACTTCGATGTGTTGAACCTACGTGTATACGCACTTTTACTAAGGTCAACCAGCGTGTACATCTGTAAATATTCATTCATAATTTTGCAACTATTCCAGACTTCAGTTATAACCAGATCATAATATTTACAGATCAACACATGCATCAGTATATAGATCTAGAATAAACATGATCAAACCATATAAAGATTATTCAAGCCTTAAGATCCCGATCCATCATTAGATCTTATCCTCCATCAAGCGCTAAGGTTTACCCTTGGTTCAGATCCAGCTATGCACCATAACCCAATAACCTGTATAGTAGATCTTTCTCTTCATTAGATATACAATTCGTGAGTTCCTTTGCCTAATGATCTCCTCCTCCTTTTATAGTCTTAGGCCTTACTCAATACCATGGTCCAAAACCACTTAGAACCAATACCTTGGACCAAATTCTTGGGGTCAACACTTCGGAAAAGATACCTCGGACCAATACCATGGGTCAAGGATCGAAAGCAACTCCAAGAGGGTTTGGACCTTGGCTGGATCTTCCCAAACAAAGGACCCCCAGGTGCACCTCTCTTCATGTAGTTTGTTTATATTAGCATCATGGATGTGTGGAATGCTTGTTTTTCTTTGTAGATAACCCCTAATCTGCTAGGGTATCAACCCAAGACCCTGGGGAATTTATCCCTAAACACCTGTAATGAGGGATTTCACATCCATATATCCTAATTTATGTATAGTTTTGGTAAATATACCAATCTCCAACCTTGGCTTGCTTAGTAAGATGTAAAAATCTCTTGATTTCTGTTGAAATCCTTGGTATAACATCACTCCTAAGAATAGATAAGGACACATGCAAGAATTGATTTACAAAATTAATGAAGGAGTGTTATTCTGAATTCTTCCTCACCAAGGAAGTCTAGTGAATGACTGACAATAGTCTTCCCTGTGCATTCCACTTCTGTAATTGAAACTTCAATCCGTGTGCTTGCTGCAATAACAACAAATATACAAGAACTGACTAGTTCTTGAATGCAAGTTCAGCAGAAAAATTCAAAAATTGATCATGAATAACATCTGACAAAAACTGACTGTAATTGAAAATGATTGAGGGCTCCTGACCAATAGAGAACATTGACAAAAATATTAATATTACTTCATCTACCCATTTATTTGTAGGATAACCTAATAAAAAGGAGACCACAAAAATAATTTGCCTTAACATATTAGGAAATATAGAAGTAGAATATGGGGGATTAGTTCAAGGTAACACAAAATTTTCAGACAAAAATGTCTCAAAAATACGGGCTCATTGAGGGAAAGTGAGTTTATGATATGTCTACATGAGTGAATCAATGCAAAAAGGATACAAGGAAACTTGAGGATCAATTTGGAGTGGTTGACAAATAGCTTCAGGTGTAATTGAAAATAGAGTATCATTGTTTTGGGCAATTACAACCCTCTGGCTAGGGCGATATCTGAGATGACAACTGTTGGCATTATGATGTATGTGTTGTAGTTGATGGCAACCCACTTGTAGCATTTCTTAATGATGTCACTTCATCCTGTAGCTTTTGACAAGACAAGTGTTTCTTTTATTATAGATAACTAAAGTACAGAAAGGAATGATTTCACCTAAGTCTCCCTTTCGCAAGCTCCAAGCGGAACCGTCCTCCGGATTCATCCAATCTCAAGCCTTCAACAAACTCCTTCCATGACTCACTCCAAGATATCTCAACCAATGGAAAGAAATCATAACTCAAGGAAATAAGGGTTTCATGTAATGGGGGAAGTGTTGGAAGCACAGGGATCTTCAGACCTGGTCGGGGATAATCTCAGCAGAGTGATTTTTCTCTCTCTTCTCTCCTCCTTAGACCTTCCCATTGAAGCCTTCTTATACTTCTCCTAGAGTAGTTTTTTAGTTGGGAATTCGTTGGGAATAGTTGGGCCATGGGCACTAATAGTTAATCAACAGGTAAAACCCGTGATCTCCACCCGAAATTAAGGAGATTTAATTTTTTTAAGTGTTTTAAGACATATACACGGATTGGGTATATACAGAACTACGTACACACACGTTTAACTCAGGGCAATGTCACATATAGGGAATAAAACACTATTTTTTAAGTATTTGGACCAAGTCTGGAAGGAGGGGTTGCCCTAGGCCATGAGTGCAGCATCACAAACATCAAGAGTGAGATTTGGAGCTATAACAAATGCCCCCTAATATATGAGTTCAGAAGGGGTACATGATGGCCGAAATGTACTAAGTAAGTGCACGGGAAAGAAACCTGTCAAAAACTGAGAAGGACTTAACCAGAGTTCAGCCTGCCAAGCCACAAAAGGAGATAAGAAAAAAACATTGTCTGAGGTGGGCATACCCATGCTCAGAGAAAGTACAGCATGTCTGCATATCAAGTACAAGCAGATCCACTAAGTATACAAGTATAAAAGACTAGAAAATACATAATGGATCATCTGATCATGATCGAACAAGTACATGTCTGAATATCACATATAAGAATGTTAATGATGTTGAAGGATGAAGCAGATCACTGATATCAAAGACTGATCCCAAAAGTACCAAATGAACATGATGGTGTAAGATGGTACTACACTGCAAACTCAAGTGCTAGCATATAGAATGTCACCATGAATAACTGCAACATATAAGGGGGAGTGGTATCAAGTGGCAGCAACAAGAGCAACTGTCAAGTGATCCAATGAATGTTGATGCAACTTGAGGTCTTCACCAACCGCTGTGGTACATTTCTACACCATGGGAATAAATGATCTAAAGTTGACCATGTGAGAAATCATTTGATTACCGGTCATTGATGTATACCGTTAACAAGCGCGAGACTACTCATCGATAATGATAATAAGTGTCAAGGTACCAAGTACAATCTAACAAGTGTGAATAGATGAGCTGGAGTCGAACACCTATAAGAATCTATCAATCAGGAGATAATGATGGTTTCCCACTGTTGATAGCAAAGGATCTGCCACTAATGGCTGCAAACCCCAAGGTACTGCCAAATGGACTCTAGATCTTTGCCCTAACACAATGAGTTGTAGTCGAAAGGAAAAGATCTACTAGAAGGAAGGCATTAAGGCATCCTTCATCAATCTAGCGCGAGCTTAACCCGTAGGCCAATAATGTGGAAGGAATCGAATGAAAAAAGATGTAGTAACCCGACCGAAGCACGTTTCCGGCGTACACAAGATGTGGCTAGCGCACGAGAGAAACCCTCTGAACCAACCAATAATAAAAGTTGACACATAGGCGAGGTATCCACCAATAGGGTCAAATGGAAACCAAGGTACTACACGAATCCCAATGTGTGATAGTGTAAGCTGATGTCGAACACAAGGGAAACCACTTAGTCAAAGACCCATGATACTGATCGATGTTGAGCACAAGGTGACCTATCAATAATGAAAATAGGGCCAGGGTACAGCTCTAGGTCTGTCCTCAGAGCAAGATTTCGTTGTCGATAAGGACAAGACCTGCCAGCAAGAAGTCAATGGAGACCTTCTCAAACCGGCACGAGTAAAGGACCAATATAACTGATGTGATGATAGACAAGACACTAGCAACTAGGGATGGCCGACTGAAAAATGAGTCAAGAGACATTGCAGAGAGGCCGACTTAGGCTAACTTCCCTGAATAAAAGCACGACTCAATGTGACTATGTGGCAACATATGATGACTCTTTATAAGTTCGTCATGCAGGAGGCATGAACGAACCCTCCATATGATTGGAAGAGATAACCAATTGGGGGAGAACTGACTCAATAACAAGGTTAAGGTGTACCTAAGTCAAACTAAATCCCGCCCAAATGGAGGAGACTTTGTTTTGAGTGCTTTGTTTAAGGGCAACACGACTGACTCTACCTACCAACAATAAGTGGAAATATTGTCCCGTTCCCGCTCTTTTTGGAATATATAATTTTTTTTGTCTTTTCCTTTAAGCTGGAAAAATAATAAAAGAATGCTATAGTACAGTGGAAAGAACGAGTGTCGGTGAAATAGATGATCTAGTTCCTGGGATTGAAACAATCCTATGCTCAATGCAAGGAGGTGAAAACTGGTCAAAGACACTCAAAGGTATGTTCCTTCCATGGGTAAAGGTGCGTCAAGTTGCAAAAGTCAAGGGAATGCAAGTTTGATTTTGCAGTCGTCAGGGTCAAAAGTTGGCTTAAACATAAGTCCAAGTGAAGCCGACTCAAGGCCAAAAGGTGCAAATGGTCAAAATGCAATGCAGTAGTACAACTCAACACAAAGGAGCCTCTAGGGTATAAGGTTAGGGCAAAGCGAAGAAGCAAAGAGGAATGAGTTTTGATTGCATAAGTCATGGTGGGACTACAGAGGAATCCCGAGCCTACTCAAATCGAAGCAGCATGGGCAACAAATGTCAGTAAGGTGCTAACTACTATGCCCATGAAAAGGATGGCTCTACCATCGTGTCATGATTTAAAAAATCGAAAAGTGAAGATGGTTTACGAACCATAACATGATGGGATCGACCCTATGGCAAGTGTATCGACAAATGGAGGCTAGTATGCATAAAGCAATGGAAAAAAGGCTTCTCTAACCTATATGTCAGTAAGAAAACGATACCTGCCATAACGGTTCAGCAGTCATGGAACCGTCTCGAAACTGTCAAAAAAGTGTCCAAAATGTCCTAAAAACCAAACCATTCTCGACATTCCAAGCTCCCAGGTTAAAAGTTACATGAGATAAAACAAAATCAAGTTTTGAAAAAATTTGACATTTTGAAAGCTTATAAAATAGTGTTTAGACTCACCATTATCACCATTTGATTTGAGAGGAAAGGAATGGAGCAAAAGGAGCACACTTTGCCATATGCCAAATTTGACCGTTCAAATCTTCCCAAAATCACTAGGTAACCCTTAAACTTATCTTGCATTCAATTGTGATTGGTTTTAGAATTTTTAATTCGAGTGGTTTTTTCTTCAGGATTCCAATCACTTGGAGAGAAAGAGAGAATTCCTTAGTGGATGATGAGGTTATGAACGATCCTAATGCCCTGGATGCCTTAAGAGGGTGCAGTTTGCTAAAATTCTTTAAAATGCCAAACATGAAAGCAAACACCCACCTGCTCGAAATGCTCATTCACTACTGGAGCATCGAGGATGACTCATTTATGATTTATTAGATGCCACTCAAGATATATATTGAGGATATTTATTTCATCACAAGCCTTTCCCGGAGGAGAGAGGTAGTGCATTCCACGGGCAGATCACGAGGCAGTCTCTCTATCGAGGACTACGTGCATATATATTGACCGGGTCATCCAAAAAAGGTTGGAAGTCAAATTCCAATCAAGCATGTGGAGATTTTATCACTGAGGATCATCTTGTTCACTATAGCCAGAGTAAATGGATCAACTTCCTTACACTAGGCTTCACGGCTAGCAATGAGCTTGGCGGTAGACTGTCTCACCACCGTATTTGATTGGTGTACTCCTCTTCTTTCCAACCTAAAGTGTCAGCTTACTTCTATCAAGAAGGGGCAGACCAAAAACTTCAGGTTTGGAACTATTTTGTGCTCTTTCTTCTCTGAGAGGGTCCCAGCACTCCGTCTTAGAGTATCAGTTTCGATCAGCACCCCACAAGATCAACGAATGGGCAGGTGGGATGACTTGATGAAACAACCAGGAGGTGGGGAAGTTCCACGGGCTACTTTCGATGATGACTTCTTCTCCTGGTGGTAGCAGCAGATCATCACCGTAAACAAGTATCCCTATGTTGGGTTGGACTTCCGAGGGGATCCCAATATAGCTTTACCACCAACCGTAGCATGGGGCGATATAAGTAACAAATGTTTTTTATTATGATTTTTATGATTTTTTTTTTATGATTTTTCAAATAATAATGAGTTTTGAAAAATATTTTTGATAGGATTCAAATGACTAATATGATGATCATGTTTCATATATTGGGCCAGTATGACCAGATGTGTTCCCACGGCATGGACGTCGCGGCTGAGGAGCCGAAGAGGTGGCTACAGACACAGAGTGACTTCTACACACAGTTCAGCGACATTTGGTGAGACTAACTCAGCGAGTACCGATGGAGGCTGTAGAGGATCTCCCTATAGACATGCAGCGTCATGTGGTTGGCATGCCACGAGATTGGGTTCACACTCTTAAGCGTGTGGCCAAAGCAGTAGTCGCATACTTAGCCACTCATCCTGAGCCGAGGCATTAAATGTACTGGACATGATTATGGGAATTTGAGTCCCAATTTTTGTATATTATTTTGGACACACTTATGTACACTCGAGATATTTTAGGATATATATAAATACAGTTTCGACTTCTTGATGCTTGATTTTATTGTGATGAATGAATGATATGCCAGTCTAATGCTTGATTAGAGATAGGATCAGCTAACCAATTATGAGATCTTGGAATGTGCAGATAATTAATGTAAGTAAATGATCGTTGCAACAACCTCACCCTTAAATACTGGTGATATAAACATGGATCCCTTGCCCGATAAATGTTATTCAATTGTGACACTATCAATTGTGAGTCAAGATAGACTACCAACGAATCGATTTCATAAGAAATTGCTTCAGATAGTAAATTAATGATGTCAGTATACTCAACAATATTATTTGAAGTGGGACTAATGCATACTCCCCTTGACACCATCAATTGACCAGTTGGATGGTAGATTACCCAAGCTGCGGAAGTGAGGTTCCAAGTGTGCCAACTAGCACCATCAGCGAATCCAAAATAGACCAAGTCATCCATCAATGCCTGCCACAGCAAACCAAAAAGTGTCGATATCAAAAAACTCCCGATGAGATATGTACAAACATACAAAATGTACAAAGAAGCCATTACCTAGTTGCTATTTAAGCAAAGTACTTCTTGAGGTAGAGCCCGTTTCGAGGCTCTGCCAACTTGTTTCCTTCAAAATCGATTAAGTCATACGCCCTTTTTTCTAAAACTCGTTTAATTATAAAGGGACCGTACCACATAGGCTTGAACTTTCCTGCCCCCAAGGCATCCTTATCTTGGTCATAGACCAAGACAAGGTCATCTTCAGAAAAGACTCGAGGACGGACATCTTTATCGTACTGAGTTTTGACCCTTTTCTTATGAGCCTCATTGATTATGGCAGCATCTTGACGCTGCTAGATGTTCCAAATGAAGGAGGCGCTCTTCGAGACTAGAAGTCTCTAGAAGGAGCTCAATAGCTAACTTAAGAGATGGAATTTCATAGTCAATAGGAAAGATATATTCCATCCCATAAACTAACTGAAAAGGTGTAAAACCTGTAGCAATCTTTACGGAGGTTCGGTATGCCAAAATATCTGGATACAACATAATATGCCAATTGGACCGATTTTTGTCGATCGTCATTTGCAGGATCGTCTTAAGCATTTTCTTCACTGCCTCAACCTGTCTATTGGCCTGAGGATAATATGGAGATGAGTTCTCTTGCTGGAAACCCAATTTAAGAGCCAATTCAGACATTAGTTGGTTCTGGAAATCACTGCCATGGTCAGTGACAATCTCTCTCGGGATACCGAACCTTAAGATAATATGATTAAAAAGGAACAATTCCGTTGTTTCACTATCTTTTTTATAAGTGGGAATGGCCTCATCCCACTTCATGAAGTAGTCTATGGCCATGATTATATACTTGTGATTCACTGTTGAAGGTGGATTACAAGTTGTAAAATCAATACCCCACTTAGTAAAAGGACCAACAATGACAACGGGAAAAAGAGGAGTTGGATGTGTGTGCATCTTCCGAGTAAAAACTTGGCAGGGCTGATAGCGTTTGACCGCTTCACAATCTTTGAAGAGCGAAGGCCAAAAATAGCCAGCACGCAAGATACGTTGGGTTGTAGCAAGCCCTGAAAGGTGACCACCACAAGCTCCACTATGGCAATCATTGAGCACTGACTCTGCTTCCTCTAGGGTTAAACAACACCAAAGGATTGAATCAACCCCTCAACGATATAATGTATCACCAATGATAACATAGTTCTTAGCCAGGTGATGTAATTTTTGGTGTTCATCCTTAGAGAAAGTAGAGGGAAACTTCGAAGTCTGGAGATAGACAATGATATCTCCATACCAAGGGTCAAGTGAAGAGATGAGGAATAAATGTTCGTCGGGAAAACTTTCCTCATAAACAGTATCCTCTCCACAAGGCAGCTCGGAAATTAACTCCGCAAAAACCATAGATTTCTTAGACTTGGCAGACAAGAACTCGAGATCGAATTCTTGTAAAATGACTATCCATCAATTATATTTGCCCCCAATCACTCGCCTACTGAGGACAAATTGGAATGGATTTCCCACTGCTAAGACAAAAATTTTACATAGCAAGATATAATGGCGGAGCCGCTGGACAGCATGGACAGCTGCAAAAGCCAACTTCTCAACAAGAGAATAATGAATTTCAAGACCTATCAAGCCTCGGCTCAAATAATAAATCACGTGCTCCATGAGAGCATCATCTTCCTGAACAAGAACCATACCTATGGTTGATTCTACTACAGCGAGATATAAAAGGAAATCCATACCATAATCCAGTGGACTCAAAAGTGGGGCAGAGACTAATTCCTTTTTCAAGGCATTGAACGACCGCTACGCAAAGTCGTCCCATACATATGGAACTCCTTTCTGTAGCAAATGCATAAACCCTTTGGTGATCTTGACATAATTTTCTATAAACCTTCTTAAGAAATTAGCCTTCCCTTGAAGACTTTGAAGTTGTCGAATTGAGGACGAGGGAGGCAACTGAATTATTACCTCTACCTTGAAGGGATCAACTCGAATCCCTTCATTTGACACAATGAACCCTAATAACCGACTAGATGTAACTGTGAAAATGCACTTATTGGGATTCAACTAGATCTTGTAAAATCGACATCGCTCAAAAACCAATCGAAGGTGACTAGGATGATCAGTTCTATTTCGAGAACGAGCAGCTAGATTGTCCAAGTATGCTTCGATGATATGTTTAATGTCATGGAAAGCATATGACATGGCCCACGGGAAGGTAGCTCTAGCATTTTTGAGACAAAAAGGCATATTTCTGTATGCAAAGGTACCCCAGGGACATATAAAAGTTGTCTTATGCTGATCTTCAGGACGGGTAGAGATCTGATTATAACCGGAAAAACCGCCCATGAAGGAGAAAATCTCATTACCCGCACACTCGTCAATAATCTGATCAATAAATGGCATGGGGTAATTATCTTTGGGACAAGCTTTGTTTAAGTCCCTAAAGTCAATGCATACTCAGATTGTTCCTTGCTTTTTATCTACATGGACTAGATTAGAAACCCAATCTATAAGAGGAACAGGGTATATGAAACCCACCTTGAGAAACTTCTCTACTTCAGATTTAATGGTTGCTTCTTTCTTAGGATTAACCAGCCAAAGCTTCTGACGAATCGGCTTGGCGTTTTCATACATCTTGATCTCATGTTGAACTATGGATAGAACAATGCCAGGCATTTCTTCATAAGACCAAGCAAATACATCTCGAAATTCCTTAAAAAGGTCGGTGTAAATCTGAATTTCTTCAGGGGAACATTCAACTTCGATGAAGAGATTCTTGATCACATTAGGATTCCTAGAGATGTTTATAGATATAATTTTTGAAATCGCTGACATATTACCTTTGGCACGAAAGTGTTATGGAGCCAAAGGATTTGATACCGTACAAACATCACTAGTAAACAGCTCGGAGAACCTAGATTCTACTTCTTGCAACGGAGGAAGAAAATATGAATGATGGTGTAAGTCTTCTCAAGGTCAATCCACACCCATCATTATTTCTAGGATTGCTTCTTCAGATGGTAAAACCATATCTAAGCATTCCATAGCAGAGGTAGTATCAAGGGTCCAGGCCGGGGCCACATCACCGTCTAATTCCTCCTTAGAGAAAGGAGTAGAATGGTTGTCTACCAAGTTGATGATAAATTGATATCTAAGCTCTGTTGCAGACATAGGGAATGCCATTCCACCAACTTGTCCTTCAGCTAATGTGGTCGTAGGTGAAGGCAAGGTCCAAGGGTCTGAAAAATAATGAATTTGGAAGAACTCTTCCTGTGAAGACTCCTTGGATGATGAGACAACATTGATTCTAGCGATAGGAGAGGGAAAATCAAATGTACCCATCAATGGAGAATACATCCCAACACCTAGATTCTCAGTAGGCGGGTGAGGGTTATCCACTAAAGGAATAGTAGAATCCGAAGTTGCTCGAGGGTCAACTGGACAATAATCCAATTGATCAACCTTGACAATTTTCCCCTCGTGAGGAAAGCAAATGACACGAAATAGAGTTGAAACAACGGCATCCATTTCGTACACCCAGTTCCTTCCTAAGAGGAGATTGTAATCTAGGTTAGCATCAATGACTTATACTTCGATATTGATGACTTTCCCCCAAGCACATATGGGAAAGGCTAGGATAATCCCATGCAGTCTATGAGAATGCCCATCAAATGCAGTCAAGAGGGTAGGTGAACGAATAGCCAAAGGAGATCCAATGGCCTTCTAGCATGACATCGACATGACGCACGTGGAAGCTCCTTCAACAAGAATAGTACGAAAATTATTAATTTTCTAGTATGTAAACTTTATTTGAAAAGCCATGTGATGAGGGAGTCACTTTTTGACATTAAGCATGTCGAAAGTGAGCACTAAAGAGTTATTTGGATCAACTTCCCCTATCGCCGAAAGCAAAGCACTTCATTGAGCTGGACACGACTAGAGAACCTCTAGAGCAGACATAGTGCATGGAATCTAAGCTAGATCCTCAATAATGGAGTAATTCTGCACGGCCCTAGCATTAGGATTAATATTTGCGCGTTTAGCGGAACCTTTCGGTATTCGTGGTATAGTCTCGACAGGGGGTCGCTCAATATGAAGGTCGATATTTCTAGGAGCAGTTTTTTCCTTGGATGTTTTAGTTTCACCGTAATCACGTGACCAAGTGGCCACATGGACATTAGAACCCATCATGAAAACATTTGATGATTTCTCCCCTTCCTGGTTGCCCCCTGCCGAGGTACTAGGATTCGAACTTGTGCCAGCAAACAATTGTTGCCCTTAGGGAAAAGGGTTGGTTAACACAACTTGAGAGCTAGAAGTGCTTTGCTGCCCTAACAAGCGCTGAGTGTCTTGAATCTTTGGGCAGAGATGAGTTAAATGGTCTCCACTGCATAGCTTGTATGGAAACTTGACTTTCTTTCTAGACTCATTTCCACCACCACCAGCATTATTGCTAGGTTTATTTGCATCAATTTTCCCATCTTGACTCTTTTTCTTACCTCATCCTTTCTTTTTCCCATTGGAATTTTGATTTCCTTTGGGTTTGGAATATTAGACGGCATTAACAGAAGAGGCTTGAGAAGACGAAGGGTTAGATGATGTGACCTGATTGTTAGGAGTAGTTTGTAAAGAAAACTGTTGCAATTAGTTCAACAGGTTCACTGCATTTGTGTCTACAAATCCAACGATACCATCTGCATGGGGACCTGGCTTCGACTTGGCTATATCAACCTTAGTCTCAGGAGAATCTAGCAAGATTTTTTGTAGAATCGCAGATTGAGAATAAATCAATTTTAATTGTTGGGCCCTGAAAATAGCTTGCTCCTCAGAATAGACTCCGGACAGAGAGACATATTTAGGGATTTCAGGTTGTAAAGATTTCAAAAACCATTCGAGATGGTATTCCGGAGGAATTTTGGCTTTAGTGAGCCTCTTTCTTCGTCTCCATTCCTAAATATGATCAGAAATGTGAGTTGTCGTATCCTGACAAAAATTGGCCAGAAGTTCAGTTCTAACATCATAACGGATGGGAAACTGGAAATGATTTAGGAAAATATTAGCCAAATAGGCGAAAGATGTAAAGCTGCCCCTTGGCAACTCTATATACCACTTGGCTGCATTGCCAGTCAAGGTGCGTTGAAAAAGTCTCAACCTAACCGAGTCATCGATAAGGGAGTTTGATGAGCACCACAAATGGAATGTGGTCACATGGTCTCTCGGGTCTTCACCGTCCTTCCTCTCGAACTTTGGAATGTCCGAAGGGAGTTTGGTTAGGACCGAAAGCCAGGCCAGATTGTATTTGATTGGATCGTTTGTTAATTTCATCAGATCTGGCAAATTCAACGTTGCCATAAAAGGAATCCTAGGAGGACCTTGGGGATTCCACCCAGACTGGGCGGAGCCCCCAAAGTTCTGAAAAGATTGGCCTGGATTTTAGAAGGCACCAGGCTCCCTGAAGTAACCAGCAGAACCAGCTGAACCAAAAGGGAGGACTTGTGATCCAGCAAAACTCAGAGTTTGATCAACTTCGGCTGAAAAACCTCCATAACCAGCGAAACTCCCTCCTAAAGGATTATAAGGAGTTGATAACCCCTAATACTTCGAAATGAAAAAACTATGGAGTACGACCTATTCCCTTGTTGGCTGAAAGATGGATTCCCAGTTCTTATGCCACTAACCACAAGGTTAGTCCAACCTTGAAAGGGATTGCTACCTTGTCCTGTAGAAGAAAAATGCATAGATCCTATCGTCGGGTTGGAATGTGGTATATGACCACCTCCAAAAGGAAAACCCTGAAATGAAGCCGATCCACCCATAATGGATGTGGAGGCACTAAATGGAATAGACGGAATACCCCGTGAATGGGTGCTAAACGGGAAGAATCCAGAACTAAATGCATTGGCTTGGGAATTTCCACTCGTAGAAGGAATGAAGGTAGACCCAACTAAGGATGTGCTAGCAAAAGACCCAAATAGAGATGCAGAGGGGATGGAAATAGTTCCTCCCCTTTGTACTGATGTTGGAGTCTGCATGGTTGTAGCACTTGTAGTAGAAGCCATGCTTCCAGTGGTGGTCATTGAAGGTAAGTGCGTAATATGACCTGGACTTGATGGTCTATGCGTCGGAGTCCCAACGTATTGTAATATGCCTGGATAGTTAGAAGGTAGAGGAGAATTTGAAGCCGCTAACGACTCTAGGAGTTCTTCTACCTCTATGTTATCTTCCGATTGAAAAATAACTCGAGAAAGAACTGGAGTGTTCCTCTCTAGTTCTGCGAAAGTACCAGGCCTATCCTAAACACTAATGCCCCCGAGGGGAGGATCAATCCCCGATGCATCAGCTACCACGGGATGAAACCCACTGGCAGTATTACCTCTGTGCCTTCTAGGAGAAGGCTCTAAACTTGGTGGTGAAATACCACGAAGTCTTCGAGACCATCTAGGCGATTGCTCAACCACTTTGAATTTTTATTAAGATCTAATTAAAGACTCAAGAAAAATGAAAGCTAAGCCAACTAAGAGCACAAAGCACACACTAAAAAATCCCTAAGCTATGTCAGCCAGTCAAACAACTTTCGAGTATTTCCGCTCCAAGTGATGAGGACCGGACACCAAAATACAAGAAAGTGAAGTAAGGGGCCTTCTGAAGATAGTCTGGGATAATGACGGCCCAGTCCTACCAGTGAAGGTAATAGAGGAAGTTACGTTGACCTCCTAACAACAGCCTGCACTGGTGCAAGCCCCCAAGCTTCGCAAGGGTGCCCTCCAGTAGTACCGTTGAGAGTGATACAATGTCGACCTCAGGTGCCACGGGATTCCCCTCCGCAACCACCTATGTAGATCCCTAGGAGAAGCAACTAAGGTTACCAACTCGTGTCAAAATCCATGCGGAATAGTCATGAGGTAAGATCCGACAAGTAGGAGAGGGGGTATCTCTCTTCCTTATCTTCAAAAACCCTTGTTCTTAACTCTCAGATCTAGAGCTTTCCTGGTCTTCCTAATGCTATTGGATTTGCACTCACCATTCAGACTCCTATGTTTGACATTTTAAATGGCCTTGGAGAGTTTTCTCTCCACACACCTAATCTAAGGCCCTAAAACATGCTAAAACTTGTTGGTGTGTCTAAACTAACAATTATGAAAAAGTTCTAGTGTATTTTAATTAGCGCTTGTTTTTAAATGGGTGGTTCTTTAAGTCAAGGGATAAGCGGAGATGAAACTAATGGTGTTTTGATGAAAAAGAAATTAATAAAAACCAAACTATATGAAAATGCGCTCATTTTGTTCTTCGATGAAAGGCTACTAGGTTCTGAGGAACTTCTAAGAAAGCAACAAACTTTTCTTTTCTTTTCTTTTGCTCAAGCTTCACACTCACAAAAATTAACAAAACTATGGATGCCCTAAAAGATGCACAAATTTATCCTAATGCAATGAGTACATGCTGATGCAAACTTAAGACTACTCTAAATCAAAGAATGAAAGTAACGTGTTTATCAATTCTAATTAGCCACTTAAGATGTTTAGATAGAATATAAGTTGCTAATACTCATTTTCGTCCAAACACTAAAAGCAAATTTCAAGACAAACAAAGATACACTTTCACTCACAAAAAGGAAACTAAATCAAAACAAGGCCAAAGAAAGCAAAAACCAAGTTTTCAATAAGTTTTCTTCAAAAGCAAAAACAAAAATGACTTTTCAAAAGTGCTCCAACTAAGATTGAAACTTTCTGATCAAAGAATAGGCAACAAAACACTTTGCAAGTTAACAACTCAAAACGGGTGAAAACTCAACAAAAAGTGTGTTTCAAGATGCTCTTAACAATCAAAAGGCAGCGAAAAATAGTTTGGTGATGATGATCGTGAGATGAAGAAAGACAATTCTCAAAATCACCACACAACAACTTTCAAAAAGCAAGAAAAGTAAATGGCCACAAAGACGCAGTTTTGACACGCAAACAAAAAGATCACCAAAACAAGATTTGCCACAAAGATTGAGACCAATCTTTCTGCCCTAGAAGACCAGAACATCCAAGATTCCTAAAAGGAAATCTTATGTGCTTAAACAAAAATGATGACACTTGCAACAAAACAAAACAAGACCAATACTTTCCATAATCGAAGAGAGTTTGAAATCATGAACTTGCTGTAAAAATAAAAGCTGAAACAAAAACGTAATTGCTCAAGACAGACTCAAACCAGCAGACAGATCTTCAGAAACAAAAATAATTGAAAAATCTTGAAAATTTTAGGGTATACGCGACTGTTTCAATGCACAGTTGTGTGAATACGCTACTCAGCCCAAGGAAACCTGCGTATATGTGGGTTCACTTGAGGAAACTTGCATACATACGCCTCTATAAACTGGAAAAACAGCGTATATAACAGATCTCAATAAAAACAAATACAAAAAAGTCTGAAGAAACTGATAAAACTTACAGTTCAAGTTCCTACAGGAACAAACTACTCAGTCACGGCAAGAAAATAAACAGATGAGCCCTGATTGGCTTGAATAAACCCAAACTAGGAACAACAATACTGTTGTCCCCAGTGGAGTCGCCAATTCTGTTTAGGGATAAATTCCCTTAGGGTCTTGGGTTGATACCCTAGAAGATCGGGGGTTATCTACAAAGAAAAACAAGCATTCCACACAGCCATGATGCTAATATAAACAAACTACACAAAGAGAGGTACACACGACTTCTTTTATCAGAGTCGCAGATCGTTCGCCTTGATCACCTGAAATTGGGGTTGTTAGCCATTATAACGACCTTTCCAATATCATCTTAATTTTCATCAATACTACTTGGAATAGAATGGATTGGAATGTGAAATGTGCCACGTTGACGAAAATTGGGGGCAATTAATTTGATCAACTTCTTTTCCCCCGGGATAGGGACTAAAAGCAATCACCGAGTCCGAAAATTAGGGTTGACAAGCCTAACCTTCTATCATGCGGAAAGAGTTATGTTTGCGGACAAACCTAACCTCCCTAGGAGTCTAAGACTCTCTAGTGACAAACAAACCAAACAAGAACAATCCTTCTCTAAACACACATTATTCTAT
>APFE030663178.1:0-16545 GCA_000404065.3 Pinus taeda
TCTCATGCATATGTTGTAGATGTTAGTGAGATTATTATTTCAACATTTATAATGCATGTTTGTATCACCTTTACTCAGATAGTTGAACTAGTTCAGTTGTTTTAGTACTTACTTGTTGGGAATGTGTTGTATTGGTTATCACTGTTGTCTCATCCTTGTGGAATAATCTCCACGATATTAGACAAACCTTTTTTTTTTATTGGTTATAACGTTTGTCACATCCATGTGGACTACTCTACTGGATGGTGTACGTGTTTTCCGTTGTACTTTAGTTTTAAACACTATAGCATCCGTTGTGGACTATTCCATTAGATGGTGAATAGACCCCTTTTATTTCATGTGTGTTTCTTCCTTGGTGATACTAATACCTCTCACTTAGAGGCTCACTTTACTCTCCCTCTATGTAGTAAGAGAACCTAAACACAAGTGACATTATGCACTCACCAGGCACACCCACCTCACTTTTAGAATATAGCAGCATAACACTCTCATGTGTTGAACTTAAAGAGTTAAGGAAAATCTTTGAGAGAATGGAAATCGGGTCATTGTACTGGATGGGACTCCTACACCAAATGGTGTGAGGTCTAGTTGGGACTTCGCAAGAGGGTGTTCCCCTAAATGTTGGCATGTCTAGCACCATCAACAGTATCGTAAGACATGATTTGTTTCCTTCCAATACAATTTGGTCGGCCCAACCATATCTTGGCTCAATTCATTGACTACATAACACATATCTTATTTGTTCATAAGTTAGAGTAGTGAGCCCACTCACCGTTGGTAAATGGTAGCATCAACCTCTTCACCCAAAGTGGTATTCGCCTTCCTATAGTTGGTCACTAGAGATATCTCCATGGGATTAAAAGTAGTCATGTGAAATATTTTCAGTATCTTGGTGGCATAGATGCCTTGAGACACAAACAATTATCCAATGCCTTTCCATACTTCCATCCCAAGGAAGTAGTGAATGAGACCCATTTATTTCATCTCGGATTCCCTTGCAAGGTCCTCTTTATAAGAGATGATTAGTTTCTCATCACTTGTCAATCCTAAATCATCAACATATAGAACAATGAAAAGCAATATAAATTGTACCAAAATATGATAGAGGTTGACATCTGCTTCTCTTTTGGTGAATCCGAATCTAGTGAGATAACTATCAATCCTAGTGTACCAAGCTCAGGGTGCTTATTTCAGATCGTACAATGATCTCCTTCATCTGCACACATAATACTCTTGATCAAATGGCTCAAAACCTTATGGTTTCCCTATTATGCAACCAACTAACAAATAGATAGATCATTGACTTAAAAATTATCCTCTTTGAGGGGTAAACCTCATTTATATTACATAAATGAATAGTTATTGGATGATTCAAATGAAAAAAAATTCCTTTCCATATAGAGGAGTCTAAGGGGTCACAATATAATCAGAGTCTACATAACCATAATAATGTAAGGGCACAATAATAACAATATGGGGACTACATGGGAACAACAATAATCATAAGGGGCTACATTGGTATTTCATAGACCTAACATGTCCCTCTCCTTCAAAAAAGTGTTGTCCTTAATGCTTGAGTAGTTATGGATGCTTCTGTATGAAATTTTGATCCTCCCATGTGGAATCTTCAGCAGGTAAGTTCTTCCACTTGATGAAATACTCTGAAATTGATCGATTTCGTAGTTGGTGAGTTCTTGTTTCTGTGACTACTTCAAGTTCCAATATGATTTTTACTTCCTCATCAAGCTCTGGAAATATTGTTTGAGATGTGTTCTTGTCACCTATAACCTTATTTAAGCATGAAAAATGGAAAAATGCATGCACTCGGGAATATGTAGGAAGCTCCAATTTAGATGTCATAGTACCAATATTTTGCAACACCTTGTAAGGACAATAGTACTTTGGTGATAATTTATTATCCTTCTTAGCTTGCTTGAGGGATATTTGTTTGTATGGTTATAGTTGTAAAAATACCCATTCACCTACATCGAAACTTCTTTCATTATGATGTTGGTCTGCCTGCTATTTCATTCGATTCTATGCCAAAGTGAGGTTATCCATTAAGAGTTGGAGAACTTGTTGTTGATGCTCGATGTGATATTCCACCACTTGAACCTTAGAATTTCCTCTTAAACATGATGTGGTGGATGGTGGATGATATCCATAAAGTGCCATAAATGGGGTCATTTTCGCTGCAATATGGAAGGAAGTGTTATACCACCATTAAGTGAGAGTTAATGACTTGACACATTTTGTTTTCTTATTAGATACAAAGAAATGAAGATACCCTTCCAAACATTTGTTTTGTTCACTATCTCATTTTTCCCATCAGATTGAGGAAGATAAGATGTGCTATAAGCTAGTTGAGTACCCACGCAAGAAAATAATTTTACCCAAAAATTTCCAATGAAAATGGGATCTCTGTTGCCTACAATAATCTTTGGGTTTCCATGTAGCTTTTCAATAGTTTCCATAAATACGGTATCAACTGTGTTGGCTTTAAATGGATGAGATAATCCACAAAAATACACATACTTGGTAAGTGTATCAACTACCACCATGATGACACTCTTTCCTTCAGACTTGGGTCAACCTATGATAAAATACATTAAAACCTCCTCCCAATGTTGACTTGCAATGCATAAAGGTTGTGATAGACCAAAGGTCTTAATTGATTCAGCTTTATTTTGTTGGAAAACCAAACATTCTCCCACAAACTTATGAATATCATATTTAAGGCCATCCCAAAAAAAATCCTTCTTGACCCCATGGTAAGTTTTTAAAAATCCTGAGTTCCCTCCTAAGTGAGAGCTATGAATTTCCAAAAGACTTTTTGTTTAAGTTGAGAATTATTGCAAATATATAAGTGATCTTTGTACCATAATGAATCGTTTTTATAGCTAAATGTACTAGATGTACTAGGATCTTGCTGCAATGTTTCAATGAGTGTCCACACTTCTTTGACCTTCTTCCATTCATCCCTTTATTCAGTTATGCAATCTAGTTGGATAATAGAAATAGAAAAAAACAATGCTTCCATATCCTCATCCTTTATTGAGAGTGCATTTGCAACAACATTTTTCTTCCCTTTTTTGTAGATGATTTCAAATTCATAACCCAACACTTTTGTGACCAATTTTTTTCTCTCTTCTAAAGATAATATTTGCTACAAAAAGTATTGAAGACTATCATGACCTATTTTTACCTTGAAGTATATTACCATTAGCTAAGTTTTCCATTTCTTTAGTGCATGTAGTATTTCCAACATTTCCTTCTCATAAATAGGTTTTTGTAAATACTTTTCTTTGATTGGACAACTTTGAAACTCAATGGGTCTTCCTTCTAGCACTAAAACAACACCAATTCCATTCATGAGGCATCACGTTCAACAATAAAAGTTTTTGTGAAGTCTGGTGTAACTAAGAATGGTGCTTGGCACATTACCACTTTAATATGTTCAAAGTCCTTAGTTTCTTCTGTGGTCCAAGTAAATGGATCTTTATTTAGTAATGTCATTAGAGGTGTTTCTATTCTCCTATAATTCTTAAAAATATTGTGATAATACCCCATTAACCCAAGAAATCCTTGCAGTTGCTTTATGGTTGTGGGGATTTTCCATTCCTTAATAGATTTAATTTTTTTTGGGTATATCTTAAAAACCTCATGAGATACAATGTTACCAAAATATTCCACCTCCTGAACTCCAAAGCAAAATTTGGAGGTATTTGCATATAATTGTTTCTCGTCCAATAGTTTGAGCACCATGTCAACATGTTCAACATGATTCTTCCAATACTTGCTATAGATTAATATACCATCAAGAAATACAAAAAAAAAAATTCTAACGAAGGGTTTGAAAATGGACTTCATGAAACCTTGAAATGTAGAAGTTTCACTGGTAAGGCCAAATGTTATGACCAAAAATTCATAATGACACTCATGAGTTCCAAATGTTGTTTCTAGAATATCTTCAGTCTTCATTCTAATTTGATGATATCCTGAATGAAGATCTAACTTAGTGAAGTAAATTTCTCCATGTAATTCATCCAATAATTCATCAATGCTAGGAACGAGAAATGTATATTTAATAGTGATCTTGTTCAACTCCCGAATACAGACACGTCTTCCATGATCCATCCTTCTTATGCACCAATACTACTGGAGAAGAAGAATAACTTTGACTAGGTTGAATTATACCAACCTCTAGAATTTACGCAATCATATAATCAATTTCACTATTTTGGGCATAGGGATATCTATAAGGCCTCATGTTTAGAAGAAACCTCCTGGAATAAAATGAATAGCATGATCATGATCATGAATAGGTGGGAGGCCTTTGGGAGTCTCAAATACCTTGGAGTGATTCTCCAAGGCTTTTTGGAGATATGGAGAAGTAGATGATTTCCATATTTGAACCTCTAGTAAGCATAATTGTGCAATTACACCTTTTATTTTTTTTTTAGAATATTTTCCATGCCGTTAGAGCTAATTATATTTCCTCGTTTCCCTACGATACCCCTTAATTTAACTTCATTTACTTCCCAAAATTTTTTGAAGAAAAGTTCTTAAAAATTAAAATCTATTGTACCTAAAGATTGTAACCATTGGAATCATAGTACAACATCAACACCACACATTATAATAGAGAGAATTAGACTATTCAATACATATTCCCCCATGGTTAGATAGATATTATTGCACTTTATAGAGCAATGTATAATTCCTCTGTTTGCAACAATCATTTGACACTTTGGTGTTGGGTATAAGAAGCAATTCAATTCCTCGGCTATCTTACAGTGAACAAAATTATGGCTACTACCCGAATCAATCAACGATATTACCTTTTTCTTCTTAATATTTCCTTCTATCTTGAGAGTTTGAAGAGTGGTATTTACTTCCAATGCATTACAATATATGCTTTAATTCACTTCTTATTTTTATAGGGTTGGTTGTTGATGTGTATCTTCTTATTTTGAGGTTTCTTGTTCCTTTTCTTCCTCCTCTTCACAATCTATGTAAAATAATTTATTATGAGCACACTTATGACCTCCAGTGTATTTTCTATCACAACTGTCACAAAGCCCCTTTTCTCTTCTTCTTCCAATTATTGAGGTGTCAAAATTGTAGGTTTTGGAAGGATAGGAGAAACAACATTTCCATCTTTAGAGTTATGAGTGGTAGGCTTCCTTGCTACCATAATTTTTCTTTCAATTTTTCTTGCAAACCTAAAGGCCTTCTCCAATGAATCAGGTTCCCAAAGGAGAATCTCATGTTGGATGTTATCCTTTAAATTCCATATGAAGATATTAATCATATGCTCCTATGGAATATCATTTACCCTTATATTCAATTTTTGGAAGACCTCGTTATGCTCCACAATTGAACTCTTTTGTCTGATATTTATCAATTGGCTAAACAAGCTCTTTCTCTTTCTATCCTCGTAATGTGCTATCATTTCCTCCATAGATATTGACCAAGTTACGAGTGGTTTAATAGAACAAAGCCATCACTACCATACAAAATGATTTGGTTCTAAATATAAAGTTTCAATGCATACCTTTTGTGTGTGTTTCACATTATGGGGATCAAAATATTGCTCCATCTATAATATCCATGTTAACATATCCTTTCCATCAAACTACTTCATATCAATCTTTGGAATACGGTGGGTTGTCAATCCAATGTTAGAGTCTATGAGTTCATGATTAAAATTTATTTTGATGTCATCATGAGTTTCATCTAATACCTTTTCACCATTAGAAAGCATCTATTGTAGCAAGTTTGTCAAACCTTCCTTCAAACCTTTCGTGTCTGCTTTTAAGCCATTCTTCAAATATTCCATGTTGCCTTTCATTTTTTCTTCTATTCCATCCTTCAAACCTTCCATGTTCTATTTTGAACTATTCTTCAAACCATCCATCTTATATTCCATTTATTTTCTGGTTACTCTTTGTGAGAGAGAAATTGGTTGCAATTGATCTCACAATCTTGATATAACATGTTCCATTTCTTACTCTTCTTCATGTGTCATAGAAAAGTTTTATGGTTTCTTACTAGTTGTGTCCATTTTCTGTTTCAAGGCAATTTTAAATCAAACAATGATATATATTATTCACTATTCACTTTGAATAACTTCAAATTTATTTTTAAAACAAATGTTATGAAAAATTTAAAAAATACACACCTTCTTCTTGTTTCTTAGGAGCTAGATATTACAGTTGTTGTAGCTCTATAATTCTGAATCTTAAATATATTAAATTTCGTCGTATAGTATCCCACTCAGTCTTCTTTCCAACTCAACAAATAAGGCCAAGATTGGATTCTTCAAGAAAGAGTTATTCCTAATATCCCGTGATGACCTGATTATAAATTGGTTCAGTAGAGAGAACTTGTACAGAGCGTGACGTGACACATTTTTTACCTTCAACCCTAAAAATGATACCCAAAAAAATACACTTTATCCTCTTTCTTTCTCTTTTTATGAAAGTTATGATGATTTTCCATAGGTCACCTATTTGATATGGAATCTGGGAGCGTACCAAAACCCTAACTTCGTCGTATCATATATCTGAAAATATAGCGAGACAAGATCTGAAATTTTTACACGAAATTCACCAATATTTTCATTCCATGTGGTATGAATTTCAGCTTTTGAAGCTTATAAAAATTTTTATAGTGAAAATTCGACGATGACCTATTTGAAGTAGAGAAACACTAGAATCCAAAGCTTTGATGCCAAATGTTATGCAACCAACTCACAAATAGATAGACCAACGACTTAAAAATTATCCTCTTCGAGGGGGAAACCTCCTTTACATTACATAAATGAATAATTCTTGGTTGATTCAAATGAAAAAACCTCATTTCTATATATAACAGTCTAAGGGGTCACAATATAATCAGAGCCCACATAACAATAATAATGTAACGACGCAACAATAACAATAGCGAGCTTTTATGGGGCACAATAATAAAAATATGGGGACTACATGGGCACAACGATAATAATAAGGGGCTACACTAGTATTATAGGGACCTAAAATTCTCTATGGACAGTTCCTCCTTAATAACACCATTGAGAAATGTTGTTTTTAGATCCATCTAGAGGATCTTCCACCCCGTCTTTGTAGCCAGTGCAAGAATTGATCTAATTGATGAATACCTTTCTATGTGAAAAAGGTTTCCTCAAAGTCAATTCGCTCAACTTGAGAAAATTCCTTGGCCAAAAATATAGCCTTATACTTTTCTATGCTTCCATATGCTACATGTTTAACTTTGAAGACCCATTTTGAACCCACAATTGATTTCCCTTCTATGTTGAGCACAACCTCCCATACAATGTTCTTCATTATGAATTCTCATTCTTCCATCATTGCATCAACCCAAACTAGTTTATCAATTGTTCCCTTAGAATAATATGCCTCAGACTCTAGAATATCAATGATTAGAGCCATGTAGTTAGTGTACCTCCCATGTGACCTCATTTTCCTTCACAAGTTCAAAGGAAATCCCACATTCTCCCTCACATCATGTACTAGTCTTTTCATTTCCCTTTTCTTTTCTATCTTCTGTGGATGGTTCTACTTGAGTGGATGTCTCCACTCGACCTCCTATCTGCTCCTCCATTTATGGTTGCTCCACAACTTCTTTAGTTTCCTCCATTGGAGCTAAAATATCCTCTTTGGGTGGGATTTGTATCGCCATCTCAAGGGAGCATCTCATTGCTCTCTCGTCATCAAGCTTTAAAACCCTTCACACAACTATCATTCTTAGGGAGGGTAAATACACCTGTTAACTATGTGCACTTTCAGTGTAACACACAAAAACTACCAACTATGTTATCAGCTCAAGTTTCTTACTCGAATATTTGAATACATGGAGTAACTAGAGGCTCCAAAAATTACGAAATAATACACATCCTACCTTCTCAGAGAGAAATCCTCCTCCAATGTAATCATACCAATAACTCTATAAGGACTTCGGTTCTGCAAGTAGACTATTTTGTTACATGCCTCTACCCACAAATGTAGTGGCTGACCTTGGTCATGTAGCATAGATATCGCAACTCCCACAATTCTTTGGTTGTTTCTCTTAGCTACCCCATTTTATTGTGGGTTATGGGGAGGTGTCAGGTTTCCTCGAATTCCTTTTTTGGCATAAAATTCCTTGAAGTCATATGAAACATACTCACCTCCATTATCGCTCTTGAGATCCTTCACCTTCTTTCTATTCTCTTTGTCAACTAGTGCCATGAATTCTACAACTTTTGAGAATATCTTATCCTTCTTCTACATGAAGACGATCCATCAGTTTCTTGATAAATCATCAAAAAAGTAACAAAGTATTTATGTCTGGTAGTGGAGGTTGTTTAGAAGGGTCCATAAGCATCAAAGTGGACTCTCTCCAAAACTTCATTTTCTTTCATATCTCGATCATGGAATTTGTATTTCACATACTTCGCCAATGTACAAACCTTGCATGCATTATGCTACTCAAGTGACCCTTTAGGAAGGCCAATGGTTATTTGCTACATAGTTTTAAGGGTGCTATGGTGAAAATGAGCAATTACTATGTGTCAGAGTTCACCAACATCCTGGCTCTGCACTTTCTCTTCCTTACTGCTTAATGCAATGCAATCTTCCACATCAAGTTTGTCCAAGTTCTTCCCACAAACCTCGATCTCCTTCACCTTCCCAGTGACTATGTGTCTCAGAAAGGATTTCCTTTTACTGAATATTACATCATAGTTGTTGTCTTCTAAACCTACTATGTAAATGAGGTTATTCTTGAGGCACGGTATAAACATGGCATCCTTGAGGTGAAGAGGAGATATAGATTACCCCTTAAAGGTTACTGTATCTATCTCGGTGGCACTATATCTTCTGTCATTGCCAAGCTCAATATGTATCTGGAGATATATCTCCTCCAGGTCACTGAAAAACTCTCTAAACCCTATGATGTGGAACAAGTCACCTTAGTCCAAGTACCACACACTCCTCATCATTGTGTTGGCCACGTATGTGACCAAGGAGAAGTCTAACTCGAACTGTGATGCCAATGCTTCACCTTCTACTCCTTTTGTGTTCTTCTTGTTGGACTTTCCGTGTGTACACTTTGTAGCATAGTGATTGAATTAATGGAAATTGAAACATTATTCTGAACAAGCATTTGTTCTTTCCCCCTTAGCTGTATTCTGTTTTGGTTTAAGATTTATTCCATTTTCCGATATTTCCTTTCCAGTCCATGTAAAGTTTTCTTCATCCTCTCCCTTGGATGAACTTCCTTCTCTAGTATTTCACCCGATTTCTTCTTGTACCAAATCACATAATAAGAGGTGACAATTTGGTATTTTTTCCCTCCTATTCACTGATCCCTGGTAGCTATGCCAAATTTTGGGAGCACCTAGAAGAGCTAGGAGCACCAGGTCATTTTCCACAACATTTAAACCAACCCCTCCAACCTCATCATGAATTTGTGTAAATATAGTAAGCTACTGAACAATAGTATCATTCTTCTGCATCTTAATATTTCAATGTTTGTCTTCAAGGGCTAGTTTTGAATGGCTAGTGTTATTCTCGAATAATTCAGTTAGTTCCTTCCACATAATGAAATGATTTTCTTTTCGATGGAGATTTGATACAATATGTTCCGTCACTCCCTCCAGGATTGTTGTCCTCTCCTTGGCTACATCTTTCTTCCATTGGGATAGTTTTTCGGCATCAACTAATCCTGGTTTTACAATGCTTCTCTTGACATATTCCAAAAATCCATTGTCATTAAGAACTACCTACATTTGACCCTTCCAAGTAATGAAATTCAAGTTTCTTCCTAAGGAATACTCTAATCTCAATTCGTTGAAGGCTATTCTCCCAACCCTGAAGAAATCATGCTACACCAAAGCTGTAAATCTAAACCTCCCGAGGAGAAACTTTGAAATTATTGTTCTAATGTGAATTTTTATTTAATACCATGTACAAATTTGGTGATAGAATTGCAACTCAATAAATTTAAAATAAATCGAGAGACACAATTCTACTCTACTACAATGTGGACATTAATTCACAATTTAGAATAACATTGAAAAACATGCATCAATCACATACACAAGTACATATATGTGTCTTGGAAAAAACAAATCATAAAAACCCTTTAAGTCTATTTGCATTAATTAGTTGAATAGAGAAACTATTACAATTTCTAGCTCTAGCTCTAGCTCTCAACATAACCTGTAAAAGAATAATTGTTCTCTCTTTGCTCAATGAAAAACTTCGGCTAACACTGAACAAAATATCAACTAACCTACCCTCGTATTTCCCTGCAACAATCATGAGGAAATCAATTGCTATTCTTTAGGAATTTACTCCAAAATGATTATGAAATTCCCAAGGATTGATCACTCATTACATGAAACACCTGTACACATAAGACTAGTCTACAACTGACGTTACACTGCCTTGGGATCTAGACCAAAACTGAGAAGTTCAAATTCCTTAAATGCATGAGTTATTTGATTTTTAATGACTAGTTATCTAGATGATGTTTGAGTTATAATGTTGTCCCACTATGTAACTAACTCCCAACTAGTTCTATTAAATGTTAAAACTAGTTTGGTTGAGACAACTAGAAATAACTAAACTAGATTCCTTTAAATTAATAATGAACACATGTAAATTGAACTACAAGCCCACCAACCCGAATTTCCTCAGCTAATTAAGTGGCAATAGCCATGTCACCTCAGTTAACTTCCTCCAAGTTGTCACATTGTTCTGGTTGCATTTCGTGAATGCACATGAATAGATGATGAAACATCACTAGTATGGATTTATTATTGGTTTTATTAATACTTGAAATAATCATGATATCAATGGTTGCTGACAGTAACAGTTGTAGAAAAATACTATGAAACATGCAAATATGGGTTATGTTTATCATTATGGCATGCAATAAGTTAGTGGTATATGTATATTGGAGGAATGTCAATTGTAAGATAATCCGTTGATGGGAAGAACCAAACCCCAAAGACACAATTCTCAGGGGTTTGTGGGTAAATGATATCATGAAGATTGTTATTATTATTATTATCCAATTTTAAGGTCACAACTAAGGCATACACTAAATTGGTGTATTAGACCCCCTTGTTTGTGAGAAAAGAGACCCACCTCTACGCAGGAATTTGACTGCGAAGTCTACAAACTCTACCCCCTCTCGTTTTGCACCTTCGGCCTCCTATAAGGAAACACATGCTCTTAACCATTAGGCCCACTTATAGCTAATTATGTTATTTTTGAGATGAGATTATTTGTAATATTTTAAAACAATGGTCAAGGGACAGACTCCCTTACAACCATTGGGTGAGAAGTGAACACCCTCACGAGTGTTTAATAAAATTAAAAGTTTGCTAGTTTTCACCCTACGAGGTTTCGAGGCTATTTGAGTGTCTAATGGTATGATTGCTTGTTGTGCCATTTTTATGATGTTGAATCCTTGCATGATGTGATATTTATATTATCAAGAATGTGATTAACTAATAAAGTTAAAATAATCATGGAATTGATGCAAGTTTACATCAAGAAGTTTAAGTTAATATGTTACAACAATAGTAGTTAATGGTTTTGTAACTTACTATTCCTGAACTAAATATTACTCTATGTAATGATGATGGTTTATCAAATGATCATTGAAATAATATGGAAATTAATTCAGAAAGTTATATGTTGGTAAATACTATAAAAATACTCTAACTTCAAGCATTGTCATGCGAGGTTACCAAGGAATGTTACACATAACCTCATGTTTTGAAATCTATATAGATATTTCAATGGATTTTTTTTGCGTCTCAACATAAAATTAATATAAAACCTACTCATTGATATAAAAAATAAATAAATAAACGAATAAACTTATTAGAGTTAAATGTTGTATTTGATGTGTACAACATTTTTTACTATAAATGTTTTATCTATTTCATACTAAGTTATAGAAAGTACTTATCCCTACCATCGGTGTATACACATCTATTTTAATTTTTTTTAAAGATATTTAAATAATAAAGTTTTAGCTACAATGGAGTCATGGGCAACTAAGAATTGATTCAAGTTAAATATCACCTAATAAATTAGTAAAAAATATTATTTTGAAATTATTTTAAAAAAAGGAAAACAATTGTATATATTCATATTAATCTGTTATAATTTTGATTTAATATTTATCAAATGTTTATAAGAACTAAAATTTTAAATTGTCTTTTTCTCCTTAACTTCTATACATATAAAAAGTTCTTATTTCGTGGAAATTGATTTATTATAAGTGTTTTTCATATAGAATGTGGTCGGGTGCTTTACAACATAATATAATTCAAAGTTTGTCTTAT
This sequence comes from Pinus taeda, assembly GCA_000404065.3. Taxonomy (NCBI): domain Eukaryota; kingdom Viridiplantae; phylum Streptophyta; class Pinopsida; order Pinales; family Pinaceae; genus Pinus; species Pinus taeda. Next base: position 12,371 of record APFE030663178.1, read on the forward strand.
AATATTACATTTAAAACATTAAAATGTTTATATATTATTAATCTTTATTTTTGAAATATTGTTCACATTGAACTCTATGTTCTTTTTCCCATTGAATTTCGGCACTTTGCATTATTTCAATATAGGATTATATAAATCAATTTTTTTGTTGCTAATCTGCTCAAAGGGAAACCATACTAGTAGTCTAATTTCAAATTTTTAAGGTTGTTATTTCTTTTTCTAACTAAAGCATTTTGTAAATGAAAACTCATACAAATAGGTTGGCTACACTCGACTAGGTTAACATACAACAAAATAGAAAAAAATGACTACTACAACTATGAACATGAAACCAATGAATCATGAAAATTAATGGGTTGAACCTTGAGGCATCTACATTGGCTAGTCACCATCTTCATTAGAGAAGAAGGAGATGTTGGATGATCTCCTCACTATAATAGTCATCTTCCAATTCACACTATAATTTTTTTCCTCCAACTGTATTGATTTGATAGTATGCTCCTATTGACTATCTACATGATCAATGAGTACTCATCCCACAAGAATTTTTATGTGCAAGTAAACATTAACTTCTTGCATGTACTAGGAATATATTGACTGAGCGGAGGGCCCTATATCATGGATCCAATCAAAAGTAGCAACATTGACATTGTGATCAAGAATAAAATTCTAGTCATGTTGTAATTCAACTTCCACTTATTCAATATCCCACCAGAATAGATTAAGAATGATTTACTTATATCTAGCCATGGAGTCGTAAGCTTGTGCTTGAGTGAGGAGCTAGGAGGTAGAGGCAATGCGGCTTTCCATCTTGGTGGAGATAGAGGAGATCCTATTCCAACCCTCTCTACATCTAATGGCTGGTGTACCATGATACATGGTTGTACTGAGTGACAGGATGAAGGGAGGAGGGCGATGAAGAGGAGCATACGATTCAAGGGTGTTCCAAAGGTATGACAAAGAGGGAGGAGGGAAAAAGTAGGAAAGGGTAACCTAAGTGAGATAGCTAAGGAGTCAACAAGTGTGTGAAGAGGCAATTCAAAAAGGAGGGAAAAATTGGCAGCCTATATGGAAATATATTCTATGTGGGAGGAGAGTAAAATCTAAGAAAATGTTGGGGTCAATGTAGGAAGGGATGACAAGAAAGATAAATCCATTTCTTGAAGCACAATAAGGAAATATCATCTCAGAAATTAGTAAACTCACAATGTAGAATACCTGAGAAAAAATAATAGATCCAAACTAAGTGTGTAGTTACCATAAGTGGTGAAACATCCATAGAAAAGTTACGTCTGAATCCTCTAATCGAGACTAGTGAGGAAAAACTAGTGTATAAGAGCACGATGCTAGAAATTATTGACATGATTAGCCTTGAACAATTCAAATGTTTTGGATTATGAAAGGTTAGCATTTCAAGGATTTTAGTACCATTAGGCAGATGATATGGAGGCCAACAACACTAACTTTATTTCCAAGAGAGAACTTCGAGTCGATAATACCAGTGGGGTTGTATTTAGTCTGAATATTGAATTCCATATAGTAGTGTGGTGAAAGCTCCCATGGTTGGCATCTTATGTTCAGAATTATAGCACAAATATAAATCCACTACCATTCCCATTATGATTTGAGCATGGTAAAGAGCTAATGTAATTTCCCACTAAGATGCCATGTAATCCCTTGCATCATGCACAATTCTCATGCAGCATTTACCCTCATTCCAAATTCATGCCATGATATGTTATTTTATTGGATCCCATCCAATTCACTAAGTATAGCAATAGCTTGAACCGCCTTGTGTTTATGATATTATCATGTCAAGGAGGCAAGGTATTCTTGCTGTTGGGAACCCTCATTGGGGCATGATGTCCTTCATAGCTATATATGATAGTGATATTGAAGGGATTTGGGAATATCATATCTCCAATCAAATTTGAGAGGAGGAGCCATTATAGTAGGAATGAAATTGGTTAGATTGTTAGACATTTTGTTTCCTTCATTGTGGACATGAGAGATTAGGGGAGCTATATTTGTTTGTACGAGTTTTGTAGTATTACCTATGAAATTTTCCAACTTCCAACTCTTAGATAATTTGGATGGAAATGACCCACATTGAAATTTGTAGAATATGTTGATAATATTCTTGGAGTCCCCTTCAATAGAAATCTTGTTCTCATTTATAATTTCCTAAAATATTTTCTCCTTAAGAAGATTCTTTTTTCCCAAGAAACATTCGAGATGTGAGAGCCCATGATGTTACATGTCTTCTGATGAGCCAATATTTCTAAACATTGGGGGCATACTTACATTTCCAAATTTCGCTCCACAAATACTTTGGGTTCTTGAACCATCTCCACCAATTTTTGGCACTTAAGGCTTAGTGAATAATGTATAGATCATGAACAGAAAGTACTTTTTTCAAACAACATATTTTTTTCCAATGTTACTAGTGCCCTCTTTTCATCTCTTTTGGTGCACCACCCCAAAGAGGAATATTTTTGAATGTTTCTTAACTTGTCTAAGATGGCATTAAGTGCTTCCATGGCTACCATAAATATGTTCAGAGCGATTGAAGAGAATATTTAAGACTTATTATGTGACTTGCTAAATTGAGCGATATGGGTCCAACGTGACCGTTTGTCTTCAAATTTTAGAAGAAATGGTTTCCATACCTTTTTCCTAAGTATATTTCGAGTGAGAAGAGTTCCTAAGTATTTGGATCCTTTGAATTTGGATATTTAGCAGAGTATTAAGGAGTAAGATTTGAGATTTTTCCATGCTAATGGATTTTCCAAAAGAATCATAAAATTATTTAAGGATATTTTTAAGAGTAGTGGATTCTTTGATAGTGCGGAAAACCAAGAGAAGAGTATCATTGTCAAACCATTGATGAAAAGAGGATATGTCATGGGAACCTAGAGGAATACCTTTTAGTTGTCCAAGATGTAGGGTTCAATTGATAAATCTTCCCATCGCTTCATCTATAAAGATAAATGTGAGATATATATTCTCCTTTCCCTGCTTCACCTTCATGGGACAAAGATGGGCAAGGAAAATAGATTATTAAGATTCAGAAAATATTTTGGAGATAAGGGAAATAACTCAATGAATCCATATTTTAAAGAAACAAAATATAGTAAACATGTGGAAAAGAAATTTCTAGCTTAATTTGTCTAAGGAATTTGACATATAAATTTTGATGAGCATACGTGGAGACTTTTTGGAATTAATCAAGTGAATTTGTTCGTGGTCGAAAAATGTTGTCCATTATTTTTAGACAATTAATAATGACTTTAGATATTCTTTTATAAATAAAACTGCATTGGAGAATGGGCCAAAAATTTAAGGGAGAATTATCGTGAAATGTTTTATGTATTAAATATATAAAAATAGCAGCAAGGTTTGTTAGGATGGAGGATGGGTGTAAAAAATCCTCTAATACTTTCAAAATGGCATGCCCTAGACTTTTCCAACAAGACTAGTAGAAAATGGTAGTGAAGTTGTTCGGGCCCAAGGACATGCATTTAGGCATCCAAATAATTGCTACTTCCACTTTTTGCATGGTGATTTCCTTTAGAAGAATATAATTATGTTCCCTTGTTACAATTTTAGGAATGTATTTAGCTATTTTCCAAAAATAAGACCTTTTATATAGGATTCTTTCTGTGATTATGGATTGGAAGTGATTCAATAGTTCTTGGACTATTGCATCATGGCCTTCCAATTTTTGTTCATTATATTTATTTAATTCTTGATATATTGTTACTTTTCCTAGGGTTGATCATACATATCTCAAAATTTTAGTATTTTCCCCCTCTTTTACGAACTACAATTAGGATTTTTATTTCCAAAGGATTCTATATTTCTTCAATATTTCCTCCAGCTATAGGTAACTAAATTCTTATCAATGTTCCAATTTCTCAAGTGTGCTATTTGAAATTATTTATTATTGGATAGTAGCCATCTCTAGTTCTAACTTTAGCTTTTCTTCATGGATGTTACCAAAATATTTAACATTCCTATCCATGATTTTCATTTTAAGATATTTAAATGCCTCTCAAAGAGATAATGAAGGGAAAGAGGAAAATGATCTAATTCCTTCGACCAATTTTCTCAATTGGACAAAACGTATGGGTGCCTTAGCTAGAAAAACTCAAATTTGAAGGGCCTATTCTTGG
>APFE030663183.1:8660-20145 GCA_000404065.3 Pinus taeda
GTTGCACTATTGTACTTCATGGATATTCTTTTATGAAACTTGACCAATTATTCTGAATTTGATGAGGAAGGCTTTTATGCAAATGTGCACTATTGTCATTGTTTGAAAGCATTTCTGTGTTGAAGAAGGAATTTTGAATAGTGATTGATATTTCGGATCGATCTACAGCTCACATGGTACTATTATCTGCGTCTGTATTCTTTTTTGTTATATGAATTGTTATTGAAATCGCTCTTGCTATTATCGCTTATATATATGTGTGTTTTTCACAGCATTCTTTATGCATTCCACTATTGGTTGTTTATCGCATGCTCTCCTTTCAGACGTATATATGTATCGATGATATGAATAGTGAATGTAGTAATTTGTATTTATCACTTCATTGTGACTATTCATGTGAAGCAATATTTGAATGATTGAACATCTTTTATTTATTTTACAAAGTCATCTATATGCCTGATAAATAGATAAAGATTATTTAACACTACATTCTGAATGAATAAGTTGTTCCCAAGATTAGTATTAGTTTCCCTATTTTTGTCAATAGAATAAGTTATTCGCCTATCATTTAAGCAATTTATTCATCACCCATCCATCCCTTTTATTTCATTATCGGGAAACTGGTCCTGTTATCGCCAGTCGGAGCCACCATTCCAAATGGAAAAGGAGCTGTACCAAGGTCCGGACCGGGTGGTTATCCCCGATGTTGTGGCAACGATTTCCGAGGCCTCAACACTCACTAAAGTTTCTACTTGTCGATCAGTTATGGATATTCTATCCATCATCCTCTTCATAATTTTTATCAGATGTCAAGCTTTACATCAGAAGATGATGTAGGTTCTTCTTTAAAGACAACTTTCTTCTTAGCCCTTTCAGGCTTTGATTTAGACTTCTTAATAAGCCGATTGGCTTCAAAACTCACTGCATTTTGCTGCATTTCTTCAAGAGTAGCAGGGTCTCTCTCTCTGAGCTGATATGCCTTGTCTGAGTCAAAGGCATCGGGATAATGGAGAAGCGCTAGACCAGGTGGAGGCTTCATATCGTCAAGAATAGAATTGTATACCAAATTAAATCTTATTGTAAATTCTTGAACTGTCTCATTTGCATTTATTTTCATTGAATTATACTCAACCAATATCTACAATGGATTTCTCTTCTCTTGCTAATGAGCCAGGAACAACTCAATCAAGCTTTGTGAGTTATTTACAAAATTAGCAACTAGGCTGTGAAACTACTTCTTCACATCCCTTGAAAAGCTCTGAGCTATGATTCTCATTTTAGCATCATTATGATCAATTTATTCCAGGTCAATAAAATCTATCAATTTATCAACATGATGTTGAGTTGTGATTTATGCACTTCCATCAAAATGGGAAGACTTTGACTATAATTCTAAGGCAAAGCAGAAAGTTTAGCAGGTAGTATGAGGGGTACAAATCATGCCATGATTGTTGGAGGTGGTTGGGGTACTGTAATGGGATGTGTAGGTAAGGATGATGATACTAATGGGGGTGGCAGTTACTGCAATTGGTTGTACAAGCAAAGATGGAACAAATGGAGGTGGTATGAAAGATGATGAAACTGAAGTCTTGGGGGATGTAACAGATGTGCTTGGAGGCAAAACAAAAGATGAAGCAGTGGCTAAGTATTCAAGTTGATACTGGATGAAGGCCTTTTCAGTGATCTAAAGTTGGTCAACAAGGATTTGAAGCTTGTCAAAATTCAACCATAGTTCATGATCAGTTTTAGTAGACAAAGATTATAAATAGGCTGAGTTTCAACCTTTAAAGGCTCTTATGTTACTTTAGAAATACACGACTCAGACTTTGACCTGGAAAGAGATAATTCTATCTACTCATCAAAAGGAATTTTCTCAAAGGCAAACATATTTATAGGAAGAGAGGTTGTTCTTTTAATTTTTCAAATTGCACTTTTAGTGATGGGTAATCTAAGTTTTCTAAGCAGTATTTTTGGATCTTCAACAATGAAGGGTGGATTTGGGTTAGGGTTTTACCTAGTATGCCTTTTAGAAGCCAAAATGTACAAACCCTAAACTGATGAAATTTATGAATTTAGCCTATCTTTGGATACTAGAAGTTGTGAACTACAGAACCAGTGCTTTGAATGATTTAACAGTCATTCCCCAACAACGACAGCAAAAATGTTAGTCCTTACAATTTCCTAGCTTGAAAAGGAAATCGAGAAGGGTAACCTCAAACCACTTCAGCTCAGTAGCTAGCCCTACTGAGCATGAGAGGGATCTCTCTAAGTATCTTATCAGTGATATGAATTTAAAGTAAATGTTTTTTAAGCTATATATATATATATTATATATATATATAATAATATAATTATATATATATATATTCTATATATAAATATATATATAATATATATATATATATATATATATATATATTATATATAATATATATATATATTTGTGAAAATTTGGGTTTTAGGGTTTGTTGAACTAGGTTTTGGAGCCACAAATAGGTCTAGGCTGAAGGAGTGTAGAAGAAAATATGATCAGGAGCTATATATCAAAAGTCATGGTGTATTTAGAATATTGTTAGTGTAGTATAGAAGAGAAAATGTAGAAGAAACTAATGAGCATAAGTAAACATGATTTCATTAGCTTAGGAAGACATAAACATAACTATGAAAACCATATAAACAAAACTCAAGAAACAAGAATTTTGTAAATTTCACTATAAGGTATTCATAGAAAGAAGAGATATCATGTATATAAAGATGTTTTAACCTTTATCAAACAAATATAATGAAGAACAAACACCATGAACTCACTGGGTTAGAGTTCCTTGAAAATAGTTGCAACTATCTTTGTATTAGCTGAAAAGATGATTACATGCAAGCCTCCTCCACAAAAAGTTCAACATTTCTCTCTGAAAGAGAAATGATACATATAGACTCTCTTAGACCACTTTCCCACCTTAAGGAGTCGAATTCCTTAGTGGAGAAACTGACTCCAAGATTCTCTCAACCAACAGGTGAGAGTGAGAACGTGAAACTCAAACACTTCTTGGAGAGTTTGTTTGGGAGTTTGCTTCCTTTATGAGACCTAACCTAATAAACATAAAAAAACAACCTATGATGTACATTTATTCATGCCTACATCACCTAACCTAAAAAATAGTGCCATTACATAAATATGTTTGACTTTGACTAAGTCAAACTAGAAACTAGAAATTTTACACAGTGAAATTTACAAATTAAAATAAAGAAAAGTGCAGAAGCGCGACATCGACTTTAAGATGATTTTAAGGTTCCTTCCAGAGGTCCAAATGAAAGTATGAGAGAATGGTCAGCTAGCCCTTCAAGTCTAGTTTCCATAACAGTTTGAATTTTGGAATTTTACCCATGGGAAGGCCTTCAAAAATCCATTCTCCCATGGTCGCTCCAGGTGCGCAACACCTGTCAAAAAAGGGTCCAGAATGTTATTTTTTGCCACTTTTTTGCACTTTTCTCTGAAACTGAGCCACCTCTGTAAAATCTGAGAAAAACAGTTTTTAGAGGATGGAAAGAGCTTTCCAAAAATATAATTTTTTCCTAAAATAGATTCCTGAGGAAAAAGCACAACGCAAAGGCACTGCACTTCTCGAGTTGTTGATTTTCTGAATTTAGCTCCAAAATTCAGAAAAAACCAAAAGTTCTCATAATTTGCTCAAAAATGTCTAGAAATTTTAAAATTATGTATGTTAAACCTTCATAGATGCTTCAACAAGCATCTCCAAGTTTCCCTCATCCTTTTGGTCCTTTTTGGCTTCTTGAGCTTGTTTTCAAGCTGCTTTACCTTGACATTGGTGATCATGTTTTGAGCCTGGTAGTGGTGCGCCATATGCCTAAGCAACTGATTATCTCTGTTTGCCTTCTCAAGAAGCTTCTCCAAGTGTTAATTCACCCTATTGAACCAATAATCCTTGCCTTGATTGACCTCATGAGAAATTCTGTCCTCTAGGTCTATGTCTTCATTCAATAGGATGTGTTCTTCCTCTTCTTGTAATGCCTTATTTAGGCCCTTTTTTCTTGGCCTTTTCCTCTTACCTTTCCCTTTTTTTCCTTCAGGCCCACTTGACTCTATGATTTCTTTGCCCTTGCCAACCTATTGTAATAACTTGGTTTTCTCTTTTTCCACGATCAATTGCTTTGCTTTGAGCTAACTATTCTCCTGTTCAAGGAATGAAATGATGTATCTAGCTCTCGCCATGTTGACTATAAGCTCCTTGATCTGATAGTATTTATATCTGATTTTCTGCGGCATGCTTGAAGTATGATCCTCTACCTCTAAATCAACTAGCTCAAACTCATGCTTAATTGTGTCTTTATCCCACGCTACTGATCCCTGCTTTGTTGATGTAGAAGGCTTGGCTCCTTTCTCACCATGAGAAGCAAACACAAGCCTCAATCCTCTCTTGTACATCCTGGTCACCTCTAGCTTAGGTGCTTTAGTTTTCTCAACTGATTTTCTAGAGGACCCCACTTCCATTTGTTGTTTTGGTATGCTAGAGGTTTGAGTTGCTACATTGGCTTCCTGCCATTTCAAGGTTGTTTCCAAAAAGGTTTCCCAGGTCATACCTTTCTTTGCAAGATGGTGAAGGACTATAGTCTTGATCAAACTATGATGAAACATGCTTGGGTACTATTCCTTGTTCTTCATTTGTATCTTCTATGACATTTTGGAAATTCTCCTGAATAGGTAGTTACACATGTTGAGTGGCTTTTGAGAGGTGAAGTGCATTAGGAGGTGAAAATGATAAGCATACAACTTGGAGAATCTTCCTTCACATGTAAAGAAATTCATGATAATCTTAATCAAAGGGGCATATTTCTCCATTAAGTATCTGAAAGGCATAGTGTGAGCATGTTTTTCCTTGTATGGTGTTTTAAAAAAGGGTTTATAATATTCAAGATCTAGGTTCATTCCCTTGAACCAATATTCACCATTGTTTGGTATTCTTGTAGCAAGTGAAATGGAAGCCACTGAAAAAATGATTCAACACCAAAAATAACAACACTTTCACCCTTCAATTGAGTTGCCACCCATTTTGTCAACTGCTCATGAAAACCCACCTCACTCACCTTGTTGCAGAAATCCAAGCAATGTGCATCTTCAAAGCACTATTTGATAAAGGGATATGAGTTGATTTCATTGCATTTTGATGGCTCATATTTGACGATTTTAATTCCCTTGTGATGTATCTTCCTCTTTGGTGAAGATTCTGCCTCCATGATGACAAAAACCCTAGCAGCAGGAAAATGAGAATAACTGTGAGGTATGAGTGGAAAATGAAGTGATGTGAATGTGGAGTTTGACAATATGCTAAAGGAGGTTTGAAAGAGGTGAAAATGGACTATGGAGAGCTGATTAAAATGAGTGGAAATGCAATGGAGGAATGATCTTCTTGTGAGAAGGAAAATCAGAGTTTGTTGTGAAAGTGCCCAAAAACCCCTAGGAATGAACTAGGGTTTCATTTTTGGAGAGGTAAAATTCTATTTTGAGGTTGATTGAGTGGTTTAAATAGTTTATTAAACATGTATATAGGTGTAGGGAAACATTTTACATGTTTAAAAACCAAGAAATAAGAATTTCCATCATCAACCTATCATTCCCCATGAAAAATTTCACTACAAACCCTAATTTGAAAAATCATTGGCATGAGATGATTTTGAAAAGAAAAGAAGGAAGAGTAATGGTGTACTTACTTTTTTCTTGGCTTAGGAAGCAACGAAATCAAGTTTTCAGGCTTGAAAATCAAATTTAGGAGAAATTTGGGCGTTTTCTGGACACTTTGCCCCATGCACAACGTAGTGTCTCTATGCACAGCGCCTTGTCTCTATGTGCAAAGCCTTGATATTTTTCCAATTTTGCCTTAAAAATCGAATTTTTCTCTCTTTTCAAGTGGATATCTTGATACTCAAGAGTGAATAAGAGGTAAATGAAACAATTTTGGGGATTTTGAGTTTATATAGGAAAAGTTATTTCTCTTTTTAAAAAGAAATGGGACCCACAAACGTTTGGAAAACTGATTTTTTCACTTTTGAAAATAGAGTCACCTTTAATGCTGAAATTTGAGTTGTTTTTTCACTTTCCTAAGTATTTGAACTTCTTCTTCTTCTGGAGCTTTTCAAACATGAAAACATGATGAATGTGCGATAGCTCACAAATCAATACCAAAGAGCTGCTTGTCATGCTCTTTTCACTACTAGATTTATTCATGAAAATGATGGACCTTGGAAACCCTAGCGACCTAATGGATGACCTAAAACAGAATGGAATGATGATGATGACTCACTTGCTTTTATTATGACACCATCATAGAAATGTGATAGGTGACCAGCATGAGTGATTTTTCAAAACACTGATCTCATTTCTATACTGACTAAATAATGACCAAATTTTACTGTGTAACCCCAGTGACATAACAAATTTCATTTTGATAGTCCTGACAATAATTGTAAAAGCATATTTGATCCAGGTGACAGGCTAACAAGACTGACACTAACAGGTTGGACATTTGGATTACAGGAAAAGCACTAGTGGAGGTGCATTTTACATGTGGCCTCGATTGGTATCTTGGTTCAGTAAGAAACAAAGCTCCATTGCCTTATCTACAATGGAATCAGAATATGTGGCTATTGCATCTTGTTGCACGCAACTTCTCTAGATGATGCAAACATTACAATATAAAAATCAAATGTTCTCCACGCATCTCCATCCTATGTGATAATACAACTGATATTAGTATTTCAAGGAATCCTATTACGCACTCCAAGACCAACCACATTCCAATTAAGTATCACTTTCTACAAGAACAAGTGCTTGAGAAAAAGGTTAAATTGGAGTATGTTCCCTCCAAAGAACAAGTTGGTGATATATTTACTAAACCTCTTCCCAGAGAAGCATTTGAATATCTTGACATAAACTAGGAGTTGTCTCTGCCTCATTTTGTTGTTAATCTAGTATGCTCAGTCTACAATTGAAAATTCAAAAGTTTTCTTTCCGTATGTGGGTTTCATGAAGTATAGTCGCGTATATACGCGAGTTTCTTCACAGACAGTCACGTATGTTTTTATTTGATAGAAAAATAGTGGGACAGACTCAAGATCAACCTCTAATATGCTATTGATAGCTATGATTTGATTTTTCTTGGTCTAGTGTTGATGGGTACAATCTACTGATATGATATTGAGTTATGTTTTTCTCATTGATATTTATTTGATTGATGGAGATGCTTTGACAAATGAGTGTTTGACAATGAACAAGTAGCACAGGTTCAGGGGGAGCATTAACCTTGTAGAATATCATGCATTGTTGGTATTATGGTTGTTGAATTATGCTACTACTAAGATAATTTGGTCTTAGTTATTAATGTCATATTTTTCATTTGATGCAAACATCATGTAGAGACCTATGATGTAATAATTGTCATATTCAGTCATGTCTGGACTTTTGAAGTCATGTCAAATATGTAATCCCATTTGGTTGGGTGGTAGTGTAAAAAATGTAATCCCAATTGGTTGGGTGGTTGACTCAAATATGTGTCCCCACTTGGTTGGGCGATTAATGTAAGTATGATTCCTTAGTGATAGGAAGGTCATATTCAGTTGAGTTATAGAGTCATGTTCTTCATTTGAAAATCTTTTTGAGGATTTAGCATGTGCTTAGGGGGAGCATGGATAGTATATTGCAAATCAGATCCAAAGGGGGAGATTTGGTCCTCCCTCTGCCCTTGATGTCAAAGGGGAAGAGTGTATTTGTGTTTGAATAACAATTATTTGATGTATCTAGCAGGTTTATATAGGTTGAGGTCATCAACACCAACATGGTGGCCATCAATTCCAAAGGAGGTGATTTTTGGAATTATGATGCATATGTTGTCCTTGATGGAAACTCACTTGTAATAGAATAAGTATATGGTAACTAGATGAATCCACAGTTCAGTTTAGAGGTGACAAAGTGATGGAACAAAATAATAGAATGATGGGACAAAGGTTTACATATCAGAATCAAATGTTTGATAAAGGTGAATATTTCAAGATCTATACGTGGATTCGTCAAGGCCAAGTTACGTATACACATAGGTACAAAGAAGCAAAGTCGCGTACATGCTGGCACACTAATTTAAGAATACCAAGGGTCCTTACCATGGTATTAGCCCACAATATTGAGCACATTGATGGTTACCTGATCATGTCCAAGATTACCACTTCCACTAGTGTATTTTTGGCTCATGGTATTAGCTAAGGCTCTAACTATATAAGGAGCTAGAGATCAAAGTGCTAAGTGTGCATGTGAAAGTGGTTTTGATGAATAATTCAATTTGAAGTATATTTGAATTGTAAGGGCCATAGTTGACAAATAGATCTGAAATAATTATGCACCGATGAATAAAATAATGGATTAGGATCATGAGACCTGAAATGAATTTCCATTGTATGATCTGCTCATGGATTGACTAGATCTAAGTATTGACACATGACTTTATCTCTGAATTTTATGATCTAGGGCTTTCTGAAGTTTTGAAGTGCTACGCAATTTTAAGTCAAAATTTGTAGATCTGTAGGCAAGTTGGTCTCAGTTAATTCATGTATATGTGTGGGTTCGTTTCTTCAATGTCACGTACAAAAAGGAAGGGTTTATGTTCATAAATGACTGATGAACCTGATCAGTGATGTTGTATCTCTGTTGTTCATCAATGATGTCCCCATTTTGATCTGGGTTGAGTGATAATGTCTGAAGTAGAACTGATTGAATGAAGAAGTTAAATTTGGTTACATGTTGATTGGTTGAAAATATTATTGATTCTGCTAATTGTTAGAAAATTATATATTACGAAGCAATGGAACACATAAAATATTGCAGAAATATAAGCACAGAAAATGCATACAACAAGAGAGACACATATATACGTGGTTCACCCAGTTTGGGCTACGTCCACCTCGAACAGCCAGTCCTTCCTTTCTATTATCCAGCAAAATGAAGAGACACAACCTACAGCAAAGCCGCTGTAATATCCTCTGTCTTCTCTCACAGTCTCACCTCTCTGTTTCTCGCTCACACAGAATACACATCTATCTCACAGCCTCAAATACAATGCCCTCATACAAAGACAGGGGTTGCCTTCTAGGGCAAAAAACCCTAAACTAAACATAAGTTCTACCATCAGATCATCTGCCTATGAACAGCCCAGATTGACTAGAAATTACTATACTTTTACAAGGCAATTTTACAGTTGTTTTTAGCTTTGGGGGTGCTGCCCCCGAAACCCCTCGCCAGGGGGGGGCTCCTAAAGGTCGCAACCGCCCCCCCGTGGACCCTCCTTGCAGCGAATATTTTACGGGTGGCGATGCCGCCCCTATTTTGAACTGGGGTCCAATGTGGTGGTACTTTTGAATATAGAAGATAATCAGGCTCCACACCCAACAAATCTTATACAACCATTTAGGAGTCACAACAGACTACCCTCTAGATCTTGGAACAAATTCCCACACATCATTCTTCATAATAGATTCGTATTCTTCAGCCATAGCATCTTTATAAACCTACTCTTTCACTACTTCTTCAAAGGTGTGTGGTTCAACCTCTATGATGGAGCTAATAGCCACAACATATCGCTGGTATCAACATGACTTCTTACTTTCCATAAAGGCTACTCTAGCAGCAACATGTCTTTCATCTTTCTCAAGTTCAAGAACAGAAGGACCTTCTAGTAGGTCCATGTCGTCATCCTTCTTTTCAATTTGGAGCTCATTTGCCTTGTCAAAAACTCAATCTCCCAAGACTGGTAAACGTGTAGCGCTCAAGCTAGAAATGAGGCAGAAAGGTGGTTTTTTGGTGGCTTTTGACCTTTTTGACTAACCTTTTGTCTCCAAATGCCTAGAAAATGCACAGGGTGCATATCCTCATCACTTTTAATCTAATGATATTGACATTTTTCTCATTATATGCCTCAAAACATAGCGCAACACCCTAGGTGCTACACGTTTAACCTTTTCAGTGTGCTAAAAATGCCTCAAAAAACACAGTAATTCACAACTTGCAAAAAATTGCTCAAAACTTGTCAAAATTGTTGGGATGATCCTTGATCATGTGTTTGAGGAATGGATTGATGCCTCAGCAAGAATGTCTAGCGTCCTTTTCTCCTCTTGTTTGGTCAAGGCTTCAATCTTTGCATGGGCTCTTTTAAGCTTGGCTCTTGCAATTTTGTTTCTCATGGTATAATACTTTTCCATCCTTCTCTAAATATCATTGTCCTTTTTGGCCTTAACTAGGAGTTTCTCAAGATGACCATTTACCCTCTCGATCTAATGCTCACGGTTCTCATTTACCATTTTTGCAGATTGCTCATTTAGGGTGATCTCATTAGCTAGTTCTATCTCCCTTTGCTTTTCTAGCTCCAAAGCTCTCTTTAGGCCTCTAGTCCTTGGCCTTTTTCTTGGCACCTATTCCTCCATCTAGTCACTGCTTTCTCCATATGCCTCATCAAGTAAGGCCTTAGCCTTTTTAGCCTCTCTCTTTGCTTTGATGAGTTGAATCTCCATGAGCTCATGTTTGACCTCAAACTGCCTATTCTCCTGTTGATAGTATGAAATAATGTATTTGGCTCTTTGCAAGTTGACCTGGAGCTCTCCTATGAGTGCATTCTTATCCTTGATGATAATGGTTGTGTTCTCACTATCATCATTTTTTCTTAGGTCAACTAAGTGAAAATCCTACTCTATCTCATGGAGGTCCTCCTCCTACTACTGGATCTCTACCTTTGTTACCTTTTCCTTACCCTTATCTACTTGCTTTGTTGATGAAGAAGGAAAGGCCCCTCCCACAATCTGTGGGGAAAACACTTGCCTATGACCTCTCTGATAAGTATGTGTCAAGGTACCTAAACCATCCCTTTTAGGCTTGCCGCTCTCACCATGCTCAATGTGTTCTTGCTCACTTCCTTCATCTCTGCCAGGTGGATGAATAGACTCATGAAATGGTGATGATGGAGGTGATGGTGTGGATGACTCATTAGATGAAGATGAATGATGTATGGGCTGAGGTGGAGGAATGGAGGTGGGTGGATGAGATGATGAAGGTGCTTCTTGGCCATGCTAAATAGGTGGGACAGTGAAAATCTCATTGGATATAAAGGTGTCCCATACAATGTTAAGCTGATCAAGGTAATGGAGGACTATCATATTGATGAGGAAGTGGTGAAAGATACTCTCCATTTGATGATCACAATCTACCTTTTGGGCAATGAATGACATCTTGTAAATGCTTTGGTAAATATAGTAGGGCATATTGAGCATTTTGACTCTTGTTAAATGCATGAGTATCCGGATATGATAGGAATTAAGCCTAGAAAATGTTAGGGTCCCACCCTAACCCCCTTATTCATGTCATGGGATCACGTCATAGTCAAGAGTCAATAAAGCCCATATTAATATTTGTAAGTGGTTAACCCAGTTAGTTGCAAAT